>PJAB01000115.1:0-40825 GCA_002887195.1 Chrysochromulina parva
CGGCCTTCATCGCCATGGGCATGGCGCCCGAGCTGCAGTTCGTCGACCTGGGCGGCAACGACTTTGGCGATGCCGGCGCCGTCGCCCTTGCAGACGCGGTGCGGCTGCGGCTGGCGAGCGTCGAGTGCAAAGCCGGAACCTTTTTCCCGTGTCCTTTCAACCACGTGGGCATGCGCGGCCGCTTGGCGCTCTCTGCTGCGGTCAAGATTAAGAACCGTGCGCCGGACTGCATACAATTCTTTGCTTCCAACGGCATGAACGCCCTCTTGCCGCGCGGCTACAAAGAGGGCATCAAGCGGACCTTCAAGCACGAAGCGTACTCGTACCTCCACGCGGAGTACCACCGAGACCACCACGCGCGAAGCAAGCGCGATCTTTTGGTGGCTGCGCAGGAGGAGCTGGGCATCGAAGTATGTGACCTGCGTGCACCTGCTTCGGGTCTCGGTGAGAAAGATGCCCTCAATTTATGATGCGTGATGCTATCGTATACGCTTCACCACATCCTTGGTGTACACCGCGCCTCCATTTCGATTTTCGTTGCGACTTCTCATTCGTTTCGGATTATGGAATTAATTCACGAGCGATCTGAGTTTCGTTCCGAAACTTGACGATCGATCGTCACCCCGATGCTCGTGTTCGCCCTCCACGCCGCGGCGTTCATGTCTCCTCGACACATGCTGTCGTTTCCATGTTCAGCACAGGCTCAGTGCGCAACTCTCGCTTCGGCGCCAACTTTACCGCGAGCGTTCACTCAGCGTCCCGCTGTGACGATGGTGCTTCCGCGGGGCAACAAGGATCCCAACTTCGACCCGGACAATGTGGATCCTGAGGCCTTCAAGAAGACCGCATCGCGCACGGCGGTTGTCTGGGGAGCACTCGGAAGCATTGTCTACTTGGTGACGAGCAGTGGAAAGGAATTCAACCAGATGAACGCACCAGGATACTCTGAGCAGGCAAAGAGGACGGCAGAAGGGAAGGCCGCTTACCTCAAAGAGCTAAAGGATCGGGAGGCGGCGCTGGCCGAGAAAACAAGAGCCGACAGAGAAGCCGGCCGAAAGCAGTCTGCGCCACCAAAGCCATGGGAAAAATAGGTCGAGAACAATTGTCGCGCGTACACCCCCTGCGCTGATCACCGCACACACGACACCCGGCAACGACCGGCGGGGACGGCGCGGGGGGCCGGCACACGGGGTCGGCGCCTCGGCGTCCGTTCGTAGTGTGTAGTGTACGGCACGGCACCCCTCCCTCACAGCACACGGGGTTCCGTTCGTCCCCATGTGAGACAATAACGAGTAGTGAAAATATACGAGATGCGATCGCATCTATGGGATCACTTGCAGAATGTACGGCTGCCAAAAAAGCATAGTCATGCGAGTTGCCACGCACGAACGCGTGCCGATGTCCGGTGTTTGCCGTCCCGCGCCCGCCGGATGATCTCCGAGTGATCTCCCGGATTCCTCTCGCGTCCGCGTCCGCAGTTCAGCGCTAACGATAGCCGCCTTGTTGCGGTGGATAGCCTTGTTGCGGTGGATAGCCTTGCTGGGGTGGGTAGCCCGGCTGCGGCGGGTAGCCCGGCTGCGGCGGGTAGCCCGGCTGCGGGAGACCGTTGGGGTTCCCATAGCCCGGCTGCATGACGCCAGGCACCTGCATGGGAGGTGCTTCGGTACCCACCTGCTGAATAACAAAGACCGCCTCTTCAGGATTCGTCTGGTCCAAGCTAATCTTATGGCCTTGGCCGAGGGTGGCCGTCTGACCACGTGGCAGCCAAGTCCATGGAAACTGGGGCCCTTGCTTCCATCCGGTCGGTGGCTTACCCAATGAGGTCAGCGTGGCGACGCCGGCGGGAGAGACTTGAACCACACATTGCTGGCGCGAGATCACCAGGTACTGCCCGGGCTGTTCTGTCGTATCGTAGCGGCCTAGCACCTGCTGGCCGCCAAACGGCACCGTGTAGTCACTCCTGAGCACTCCGGTGACACCCCCCCGAGGAATGAGATGCCAGCCCGCCTGTGGCATGCCACCATAGCCTGCCTGAGCGCCGTACACCTGCTGCGGCGGCGCACCGTAACCTTGCTGTGGCGCGCCGTAGCCTGCTTGCGGCTGCGCGCCGTAGCCCTGCTGTGGCGCGCCGTAACCTTGCTGCGGCGCGCCGTAGCCTCCTTGGGCGAATTGCATGCTGACAGTGGAGCGCGACGTCATCACAGCCGGCGTCAGAGGTGACAGTGGAACGAGCATCAAGCCTGCGATGAGCCCAGGCATTACCGCCGCGAGGGTGCATCGAATGGCAACCACGCCCATGACGGACGACGCTCGGGCGCTTCCTTCCGCCGCACACGTGCGAGATCGACGCACAAAATGAGATTTTGTCTCGACTCCCGTCAGTTTTTAGAACGGCTCCGCCGCACCGGACATAGAGCAGGTACCGCGCGGTGGCGCGCGCCCAAAACTGGAGTTCGGGCACCGGGGACCGGGGGGGCGTTCCAACCTTAGCAACCGGGAAAAAATTGGGCCGGACCAGGTTTGCGTGGGACGTCCCAGCGATGATAGCACCCACTTTGTGGAAAAATAAACTGTCGTTTCCATGATTTTTTCCTCACCAGTCACCTTTTTCGAGGCTCAGGCCGTGACTCAGGGCTGAATCTGTGGCGTTTGTTTTAAGTCGAAAGTCACCCGCGTGACATCTCGTGTGAGACGTGTTCGCGTTTTCGGTTTTGGTACGTTTACTTTTCAGCATTCAACAGGTGTATCGCGAGCGCGAGGAGCGTCGGGACTCGCCACCAAAGTACACGCGGTACTTATACGTGACATGATTCGCAGCGGCGGGGCAAGCAAAACGCAAGGCAGCGGCGGGGCAAGCAAAACGCAAGGCAAGCGGCGGGGCAAGCAGGGGCAAGCAAGGGCACACAGCGGCGCCCGACACGGCAGATCTCGACAGCTCGATGCTGGGGCGTGAGCCCGCCGCTCCGCACGTCAATCTGCTGTCCTGCCGGCAGGCACGCGCCCGCCACGCCAAACACATACACATAGGGCCCGGGCGGGCCCTCCCCGATGCGGCTAGATTCGAACATGTCTGGCCATCCCTCGCGCGCGCCTGCAATCTAATCCGATTGGTTCAATGGCCAACGATCAGAGCCAACACCGTCCTCTGCCGACGTCCGATGGCTCACGTCCGACGGCTCCTCCACCGCAGCAGCCTCCTCCACCGTAGCAGCCTCCTCCGCCGCAGCAGCCACCTCCGCCGCCTCCTCCACCTCTGCAGCCTTGCCGGCTCCTCAAGCCTCGGGCGTGATCAACCGCAGCCGCCGTCTCAGTCTTTGAAGGCGATCTGGGACGCCCATTTTGCCGCTTCTCCCGTCTCCTTATTGGGGGACTCCTTGCCGTGCTTGAGCAGCGCCTTGAGGTACTCCTTGTGCGGCGACGATCTCGCGACCCTCTTGAACGGCTCCCCGAGCGTCTGGGCGAGATCGCCAATGAGGCCGACGGCAGCGTGCACGACCGAGTCACCCGTCACGTTCTGCGGCACGCCATCATTACACACCCTAATCAACTCGAGAGCGCCCATCATGTACGGCTCGAAGACGGTCGCCTTGTTCTCGGCCCTCAAGCCCTGCAGCACGCCCGTGTACGCCTCGAAGATGCCCTCGCGCAGCTGGTTGAGGTACTCGACGAGGTCGGGGTTCTCCGTGTCGACGGTCGTCTGAGACGCCTGCACGAGCATCGACATGGTCACCTGCATGTACTTTTCGAAGCCCCCCTCGATCGCGAGAGCGATGTCGCCGAAGCATGATAGGATCGGAGGCTTTACGTTGCGGTTGAGCGCCGGGTTCTGCAGGTTGCGCAGCAGCAGGTGCACCAACTCGTCGCAGTATGGCATCACCTGCTTCTCGAGCGCGCGGCAGATGTCGCCCACGACGCCGATGGCCACGTTGCACACCATGAACTCCTCGTAGTTCGAGAGGCCGAGCGACAGGAACGGCCGAAAGTGCGGCATGTACTTTTCGAATGCGCGCCCCGTCGCCGTCGCCACCGAGCCCACCGCCAAAAGCGCCTCCTCGTGCACGCTCGAGTTCCTCGAGGCGAAGACCTGCAGGCAGAGGTTCATCATCTGGTCTGCGTGCGGCGCCGCCTGCGGCCCCAATTTCTGCGTGATCACCTGCAGCGTCGCGCACAGCAGCCCTTGCAGCTCCGTCTGCGCCTCCCTGTCGTCGGAACTGACAATCGGCATCGCGAAGGTGCCCTCGAGCCGCGAGATGACAAGGGGCAGCAGTTGGCCCACGCTGACATGCGTGTCCTTGGCCGCGTTCGTGATCACCATGTTGAGCGCCTCGTATGCCGACACGCGCAAGTTGTTCTCGCCCGCGTCGTGCCGCTCGGTGCATGCGAGGAGCGCCTTGGCGAGCGTAACAAAGAGCCCGGAGAGCCGATTGCTGGGGTTGTTGCGCTCGTCCTCGACCTGCTCGGCGAGCGCGTACAAGGCCGTACACACCTTTTCCGCCACCCGGGTGTGGTCCTTGAGCGCCATGAGCAGAACGCCCTCGGGCTCGATCAAGGCGCCCGAAGGATCGACGCTGCCCTCACGCAACATCACATGCCAGTGCTGGGGCTGGATGCTCGCCGTGTGATGCTCGCAGATGCGCGCGATCGTCCAAGCGGCGGTGTCTCGCACGGGTAGCGCCGTCGTGGGCGTACCCACCAGCGAGATCATCTTCTCGAGTGCGGGCACCATAAAGGGCTGCAGGGCCAGATCCGAGGGTCCCTCGAGCACAGAGCCCCACGCGAGCGTCGCCGCCTCGGTACGATGCCAGTCTGCGGAGTCGATGTTCGCCTGGATGAAAGGTATCACATGCCCGACGACATCGTCATGCACCGTCAACGCAATCTGCGCCAGGCACGTCGCCGCCGCACTCGCGAGCGTGAACCCGCCGTCCTCGTCCTCGTCCTGCTTGCACATGGCCTCTAGCAGCAGCCCCACCAGCTGGCCCATCCCCTGTTTGACGAAGTTGTGCGAGGGCCCCGGCGCCTCCTCGTCTTCGATCTCCATCTCCTTGTCGCAGATCGTCGTCCAGAACTCGATCGCTTGCTTTCCCACGTCCTCCTCCGACTCGTCCGCCGTTGCCTTTTGCAGCGCGGCCAGCGTGAGCTGGTACAGCGCGGGCATGTACGCGGGCAGCTTGTCGTAGTACAGCTCGGCGATCACCACGATGCACTCATACGCGGCGACCTTGATTTCCTGCTTCTCCGCCTGCGTCGCCTCGCACACCGTCTGCATGATAATATTGCGCTCGACCTCGACTTCAAAATTCTTCTCGACGAACTCAAGGGCGTTGGTCATCGCCCGCACGCCGGCGAGGCGCACATCCATGTTGGGCTCCTCCTTGCGCATGCCCGACACGACGGCGGTCAGGATCAGGTTCGCCTGCGGCTCGAGAACAGCCGGATCGATCTCCTCGCACACGAAGCCGAGCGCCTCGAGCGACGACTGCTTGAGAAAGTCGTTGCCCGATGCGGTGGTGTTGTCGGCGAGCCCTTGGATGAGCTCCGGCCACTGGGCATGCGGCAGCTCAATAACGCCGATCGCGCCAATGACCTGCGCGGCCGTGTGGCGCGCGGACTGCTGCGGCGAGGCGAGCGCGCCCAGCACGGCCGTCTTGATCGTGTGCCTCTCCGCCGGCGAAATGGCCAGCCATGCCGCCTGCCTCTGCTGGACCAGGTCGGCCGACTTGGCTGTCAAGCAGTTTTTGAGCAGCACGCCCGCAAGCTGGCGCGTGGTGAGCTCCTTGACCTCGTTCGATAGCTCCCGGGCCAGCAGATTGAGGAGCAGCGGCTGCGAACGAGAGTACGAGCGGGCAAAAGCGAGTCAGCCAGCGCGAGAAGCGGAGCAGCGGGTGCATCGTGAGCAGCAGGGTGCGAGCGGCGAGGCCATTGGGACCACTCGGCGAGGTACGCGCAGGCTCAGGCAATGTGGCCGAGCGCGGGCACGGGCCCGCGCAGAGGGTCTGCACACCAGGTTGGACGCCTTGGCAGCCTCGAGCTGCTGCTCCGCAGGCTGGCGCACGGCCGGATCCGCCGACTGCGCCGCTAACAGGATGGGCCCGATGTCAGTGTCTCCCATGGCTGGCTCGAACAGCCCTGCTCCAGGCTATTCGGATACGGTCTAGGCGTGGGCCTAGATGCGCCTCGCACGCCTGTCGCGCCTTTAGCCGCCGACGATTCCGTGAAACACAGCGCGCGCTCATCATGGCGTGTCTTCAATGCCAGCGGAGGACCCCTACTTGGACAGGCGTCCTTCCGCGGCGTCAGCGGCGTCGAAGACTTCGACTTTTACGACTCTTATTCGGCGGCGTGCTCGCGGCCAACGCAAAATATGGTGAGAACTCGTCGCGCCGCGTCGCCACGCACGCGAGCTCTTGCCGACGACGCCGCTCCGCCCCTCAGACTCGTGCACCCTTCTCTCTCCCCACGTCACTCTGCCACTCTTGACCTGCCCATCTTCCGCCGCCTTCGCAGCCGGGCTGGGACTTCCTCAAAGACAAGTACGAAGAGGTCATCGACGAGTCAACCGGCGAGAAAATCCTCGTGGACAAGACGGCGCCCAAGTACAAGCTGGACGCGTCGGGCAACATCGTCAACGGGCCGCCGTCGGCCGCTGACGAAAAGCCCAAGAGCAACGGCTTCGCGGCCCTGTTCGCCGGCGGCGCCGGTGCCTCGTCAGCGGCTGGTGGCTTTGGCGGCGGCGCCACTGGCGGCGGCTTCGTCTTCGGCGGCGCGAGCGCGCCCGCGCCCGCTGGCGGCGGCTTCGCCTTCGGCAGCGGCGGCGCCCCGCCCGCGACCGGCGGCTTCGTGCCCGCTGCTGGCGCAGGCGGCTTCACCTTTGGCAGCGGCGCTCCCGCCGCAGCGTCTGCACCGACGGGCGGCTTTGTCTTCGGCGGGAGCCAGCCGCCCGCGGCCGCGCCCACCGCCGGCGGCGCGGAGAAGCGGAAGGCACCCGATGGGTCCGATCGCGCGGTCGCCAAGCGGCTGCGCTCGCGAGAGCTCCGGTTGACGGGCGCCGAGAGCGGCGTAGTACTTGTGGTCGGCAACGGCGACTGCGGGCAGCTCGGGCTGGGCGACGAGGACGAGGACACACGCGACTCGTACCAGCTCGTGCGCATGCCCACGCTCGACGCGCAGCGCATCAAGGAAGTCGTGTGCGGTGGCCTGCACACGGGCGCGCTCACCCTCGATGGCCGAATCTGGACGTGGGGGTGCAACGACGACGAGGTCCTCGGTCGGCAGGGCAATGAGTCGATGCCGGCAGTCGTCGAGGGGGCGCTCGTGGGCAAGCGCGTCAAGAAGATCACCGCGGGCGACAGCCACATGGCCGCCCTCACCGAGGATGGCCAGGTCTACTCGTGGGGCACGTACAAGGACTCGAACGGCTACATCGGGTACAGCCCGGAGGCGATCCGGAAGCCCGAGGGGGAGGGCTATCCCGGCGAGCTGCCGTGGAAGGCACCCACCCCGACGCTCGTGCCCAACCTGCCGAGCATCAAGGCGCTGGCCTCGGGCGCGGACCACACGCTCGCGATCAGCACGGATGGCTACTCGCTCTTCGGCTGGGGCTGCGGCGAGAAAGGTCAGCTCGGTCGCGAGCTCGCCTGGGAGAAGAAGACCAAGTTCAAGTACCTACTGCCCACGGAGCCGGTGAGCGTCTCGCTGCCCAGTGTGCACGCTGGAGCGCCGGTTTCGGCCAAGGACCGGCACGTGCGCAGCCTCAATGCCTCCTTCCTCGAGCACGTGCGCAAGATCGTCGAGACCGACGGCGCGGCCGATAGCGAGATGCGCGAGGCGTGCGAGACGTACTTGGATGAGGTGAGCGAGCTCAGCCGAAAGGGCGGCAGCCTAGACGTGCGGCTGCAGCTGCGCGACGTCTTCGCCGGCGCGTACCACTCGTTCGTGCTCACGGCGCACGGCAACGTATACTCGTTTGGGCTCAACAACATGGGTCAGCTCGGGCTGGGCATGCGGGGAGCCAAAGGTGACCCCGAGCCAAACAGCACGGGCACGCCGACTCTCGTGACGGCGCTCGAGGGGAAGGAGATTGAGAGGCTCGCGGGCGGCGAGCACCACTCGCTCGCGCTCTCGGCCACTGGCCAGGTCTACTCATTCGGGCGCGGCGACAACAACCAGCTCGGGCTGGGCGACGGCACGGACCAAGAGGTGACGCCGCGCCTCGTGCCTGCTCTCGAGGGCATCGCTGTGCGCAAGGTGGCGACCACGGCCAACTCGAACGTGGCGCTGGCGCGCTCGGGCGACCTCTACACGTGGGGCTTTGGGGAGATGGGGCAGCTCGCCAACGGCAAGGGCGGCGACGAGCGCGTGCCTGCGCTCGTCGAGGAGAGCAAGGCGGGTAGCGCGTACACCGGCCTCGCAGCCCTCGACGCCGCCGCCGGCGGCCAGCACATGGTGGTCGTCGCCATGAAGGTGGACGACTGAGCGGCCGGGACAGCCAGATGCAGCCGCGTGCCCGTGTGCGCGTCGGCGTTTCCCGGTGCGCGCGCGCGCTCCGCGACGTTGTGCAAGGTCCGAGGAGGGCGAGAGATGATGATGGCAGCGCCCTTGCCCGTCGGCCGGCATGCCCGCGGAGAGTTGCACATTGTTCCGTGCAAGAAAGAGAGCTGGGCCCTGTAAGCAGGTTCTCTGAATTATCAGGCCGCAATCCAGAAGTTGCCACCCCAAGTTTGCTTGCGTGGGTGGACCGCGACGAAACTGACTGAGCACTAATGGGCCTTTTCATTCGTCATCAAAGGCTCCGGACGGCCATGCTGTCCTCGGGCGCGGAGGCGTCTTATTGGGCCGCAAGAATGGCGCACCCGAAGGTGCCAGTTGTCGGACCGCCACGGCGTGGCCCGCTACATACCTATGAGACCGAGGCGTGGTGGTCGGGTGAGGCACTCACCCTCAGCGAAGAGGTGGCCATGGCACCAGAGGTGGAGGCGAGCCGCGACCCATGCTGGTGGAACACCGACGAATGCGAGACACCCAGCGTGCCAATCTCATACGTGGACAACATCCTTTCAGCCACGACTGTCAACGACGTCCTCACCGAGGGCATCCCATGCGTCACCACTGATGACGGCTGCACACTAGAGGCACGCGCAGGCATCGTGCCAGAACAGGAGCCGCTTTTCGTGCATGACGAGAGATTGAGCATGGATCCCTGCTTCTGGGATGATGCATGTATGGCCCCTTCATGATCCGTGCCGAGGACACCCCTGCATGCAGCAGTCCAGGAACACACTGCACCCGCACCGTCTCATTTCGTTGTATACGTAGGAAACTGTAAATGGAGAGCTCAACTGGCACGGCCAGGAATCTGTGGAGAAGAGGGTAGTAGCCGCGCAGTCTTCTGTTGTAACCCGAATACCATTGAAATTCACGACGTACGGTACAGTCCGGTTCTGAATGACTTTACGTAACCGCGCTCGCGCTCGGGGATCGCGCGCTCCGATACAACATACAAGTACAAGGACCGGGGGCGGCTGCGGTGCTCTCTGCAACTCGTGGAATCCCGGATTATTCTAAATGCCTGGACCAGACGCCGGAAGGGATTACATGTTTACGGCTAGCGGAATGAGGGCGCAACGTGGGCCTTTAACTTGTTTTGCATGCAAGAGCGTCTGTTTCCTTTTGATTCAAAGAGGGCTGAACAGTTTTCTCGGCTCTCAAAGGACAAAGGAGGGCGGGATGTTCTTCCTCACGCTCTCCTCACCACTCGTTGCCGGCGCCCACGCCCCTAACTCGCCGACTTGCGCTTTGACGTGTGGCATCTCCTCGTGCCATGATCTGTATGGCTTGATGCATTGCGGGGCGTTGGCCGTCGTCTGCCCAGGGAGCCCAACCTTGGGTTGCGTCGGCTGCTGCCTTAACTTGCCTCCCCCTTCCTCACCGCCGGCGCCACCACCCAGTCCACCGCCACCGCCGTCTCTGCCGCCGCCATCACCGTTGTCGCCAGCACCGTCGCCGCCACCCTCTCCACCGCCCTATCCTCCACCGCCCTCTCCACCACCCACTCCGCCACCCTCTCCACCTCCTGTTCCTCCGCCGCAGCCACCCGCTCCACCGCCGTCTCCTCCCCCACCCTCTCGACCGCCACGACCGTCGAGGCCGCCGCCATCGTTCATCAGCTCTTTCCCATTGCGCCCGCCGCCGAATCCTTATCCGCCGCCGCCCAGCTTCCTCCCCCCCCCGCCTCCGTTACCGTCCCCGCCATCACCGCCCTTGTGGCCGCCACGATTTCCGGGGAGGGCGCCCTCGCCAGCGGCGCCCCCGCCTCCTCCTCTACCGCCCCCACCGTGTTCACCCACCATCAACGAGGTGGCCCTCGGAGGCTGGGTGGTGGGCGGCCTCGCGATCACGATCCTTTGTTGCGTCTCAGCCGCCGCGCACTGCATGCTCTTTAGGACGCTGTACCGCAACGGAAAATGGGCACCGTCCGCAAAGCCGCCCAAGGTACTACCCGCCCCGGGCACGCTCAAGTCCTTTGCGGACGTCGCGGCGGTGACGGGCAAGGGTAAGCGACTCAAGGGCCAGGCCGATGGGCTTGCATGCGCGCCCTCAGGAGACTCACCCTCGGCGGCAGCGTTGGCCTCCAAGTTTGGGGCCAAGTTTGGGGCCAAGTTCAAGCGACGCAAGGTGCCAAACGAGGCCGCGGCACCGATCGCGGCGCTGTCGCCTGCCAGCGCGTCCGAATCCATGCCATCTGGGAGCCCGGGCTTTTCACATGGCTTTTCACATGGCGTTCCAAAGAGCGCGGACAGTTGCATGAGCCCAGCGAGCCACTCAGCGAGCAAGAGCAGCCCGACCCCACCGGCCCGCGGGGTCGGGCTCACGTCGGGCGGATGGGCGCTGCTGCCTGGGGCCAAGGCGGGCCGCAATCCCGTCGAGATGGTCATGAAGCTGCGCTTCGAGCCCGTGCCGACGCTCGATGGGATGACGATCGAAGACATCATCCGGCTCAAGGAAGATCACGCGGCACTCAAGCTTAAGCTAGAGTCGGAGCGGTCAGAGGTCGAGTCGCTGTTGCGCGCCGTGCGCCAGTATGAGGAGACTGCGGGCAAGTTCCTCTCCTCGCCCAGCATGCGATCAGTCCTCTCGGCGGCCTCTCTCACCACCACGCTCACCGTCGGCACGCAGGGATGGCGCGCGCGCTCGAGTGCTGCGGCCCATAGTCCGTAATCCGACAGCGGAGCGCGCAAATGGTTGCACATGTGAGTAGAAAATGGGCTCGCCGCTTTATGGAAAAGTGACGTAATACATTCGATTGCATGCACATAAAACCGTCCGAATGGAACAGATCATGGCCGACCAGACCAGAATGGACATGCTGCCCGTCCTTGGCGGACCCGTCCAGAAGTCAACATTCGAGGCGCCGATGGCTTCCTTCGCAACGCTGATGCAGAGGCAGGCATCGGCTCAGCGATCCGAGCGGGACGAGCTCCGGAGGCTCCGGGAGGAGCTGAAAGAGAAGAACCGCTTGCGTGGTGGTTGCGAGCAACGTACCAACGTTGCACGAGCGCGAATGCAGCGCGAGCACCGTCGGGAGGTGGATACGTGCATGCATCACCTGGAAAAAGAGAAAAGCGTTCGAGCCGCATTACAGAAGCGTTACGAAGAGCATGACCGGCAGCTCACTCAGCATGAGAAAGAGCAGATGGCCAGCCGCAATGTTGTCGAGCAAGTGCGCCCGAAGCGTGAGGCTGATGAGGCGATGCACATGGTCGCTGGCCTCAGGGAGCTCAATGAGGCCATCGATGGGATCCTGTTGGCCGAGGTCGCCATTCGGCACGTAGTGCTGGAGCTCGGTGGGCATGGCGATGGGCCGATCATCCGCTACCATGATCCCCGGTCCCCAATGATTTGACCATGTCAAACGGCCATGCCCGGCGGAACCATCGGCGGAACCATCGGCGGAACCAGTACGGTAGGAACGAGGTGGTCATCGCGCTCGGTAGCGCCGCGCAGCCATTCATGCTCGTCTTAGGGAGATCTTACCACAGTGTCAACGTGTCAAGTATTCGTGCGGCGCGCTTGGGCTAGCGTACACGCCGACCCGCTCCCCGACCGCGACGAGGGTTGTCAAGCCTGAACGCGCAACGCCCTGCGTCGCCTTCCGCCTACTTCACTTGGCAAAAGATCGTGCCCTGGAGACGTAAACATAGAACCGAACTACGCGTAGACCGTAGTAAATACGCCCACGGTCGGACTCACAGGCTCGACGACGCAGCGGGTCAGCGGCACGCACCACGCAGACGCACATCACCCCTCCAGGCCGCCCCCCACCCGCACCGACCGGCATTAATGTAGTACGGTGCAGTGTATTCCTGGAGGACTGCGGCATGCAAGGGTGTCCTCGGCACGAATCATGAAGGGGCCATGTATGCGTCATCGAGCCACCTGCAGCCTCACACCGCCGTCACGAACGCCGTGGGGCGACTCGGAGCCAGTTGCGCCGAGCGCCAAGCAAGCTACACGTGCATAGACATCACGGGTGCCTGGCTCACATCGCTTGCCTGCAGGTCCTCCTCGGTGAGGACTTCTTTCTTACACAACGGGCAGCTTGGAATGCCATTTGTGTACTCTCGACGAATCAGCCACCGGTCGATGCACGCAGCATGATACTTATGGCCGCACGGGATCTCGCGCAACTGGTCGCCAGCTGCAAGGGAGCAGAGGCACACCGGACACTCGTCGTTGCCATATTCGCCATCGTCGGGCGTTCCGGTCTGACTGCTGTCACCAGGCAGCACTGGCATATGAGTGGTAGGAGCGTACGCGCATGTTGGAATCCGGGAGACTGCAAGCTGAATAGAACGGTCACGCTCCGTGACTTTATCCAAAGTCTGCTGCTGCTGCCTCGCATCACGTCTCCACTGATCGCGACGGATATGTAGGATATAGCCCCCTACACTGGATAAACAGACCACGGCCAGAAGCCAAACGAGGAGAGGATACCACTGATAAAACTGTGACTCAGGTAATTGGCAGTAGCAACGGCCTCTGAGAAAAATGAGTTGCGTGAGGCAACGGACTTCAACAAAGTCCCCAGAGTTGTTGTACAAGCTTTCATTCGATGCTAGGATCGAGGTCTTCCCAACGGTGATACATGCAGCAGCCGCATCAGCGGGAAAGCCCGCATCATCCATAGCGAACGCGCACTACGGTTCCTCCATGATGAAGCAAAGGCGCGGATGAACTTCCGTCGGTACGCAAACGAACTTAGATTTCCGTCTAAAAATAGATACTACGAAGACCCAAGAAAGGACGATACCCGTGTGAGCACCGAAGGTGGTTATTAATACTGGAACAGTTCGAGGAGTGTCAGTTCATTCTTTTCGCCTACAAAATGTCCACCCTACTGATAAGTTCACCCTGGGTCCCTCTGGCCCTCCGTCGGCCGTCGGCCTCGCCTGCTCCCCACAAAACGAGAAACGTAATCCAGTTCCCGGACCGGTTTCAGAATATCAGAGGCGATATCAGAGACATCTCGCTCCGGCAGATTGGCGCGCGCCTCTCTCAAGTCACGGCACACGGGCATTACAGCCGGTCCATAAAATCATCAATCAGTGTCATTCATGCTTAAAGTTTAATACATGCATTGCGTTACCATTGTTGTTTACATGTGTGAGATCGTCAATTGGTGATCGTTCCCTGTCAACTGTCGTGTCTACACAGTTACGACGTAAGTTAGGACGTAAGTCGTACGAGTTCGTCGCCGGTCCTTCACGCTTCGGACCGCGTCCGATCGAAATACATAACAGATCCCATGCAACTGATCCCATGAGCACGGCATGACAGATCTCCTGCCGTACCATGATCTCCATGAAGGTCTCACATGCTGCGCATGCGCCGCCCCTGTATGCGTCTGCTGCGTCCTGGCTGTGCCCTTGAGCCGACGGGCGAGGGGCCTCGGCGTGCACCTCAGCCCCACCCCCTTCTCAGTCGAAGGCTCGCAGCTCCTCGTAGCCGTATGCTTTGAAAGAGCCCTGGATGGCGAGCTCGCGACCGCTGACGACGACCGCGCCCTCGCCAAACTTCTGCGTGGCTGCCTTGGCCACCCGCGCGACCACCTCCGCCACGGCCGTCGGCGGATCGTTGCTGCTGTACAGGTGCACACTGATTGGCTGCTTGGTGGCGGCAGCGAAGCACGCCTCAAACTTGTCGATGGCGGCCTTCGAGTCGGCCCACACGGCGTCTATCGGGCGCACGCCGTCGATTCTGTGCACGAGCTGCTGATGCTCGTAGTACTGCAGCACCGGAGTCGTCTCCATAGCATACGTCTTGAACCGCTTCTTGATCGACTCGAGGTTGTCGTCTGTGCGCCCGCTCGTCTTGCCGCGCTCGAGCAACCGCTCCTGCATCACCTCCTCGGGGCAGTCGTAGAAGAGGACGCCGCCGACCGTGAGCGAGTCGCCAACCACCTGCTGCCAGCCGGACACGTTGTTCGTATTCCGCGGGAAGCCATCTACGAGCACGCGCTGCGCGCCGCTCTCTTTGATCGCATCGACGAGCAGCTTGACCGTCACCTCGACGGGCACGATCTTGCCCTCCTTGATATACTCGTCGATCATTTGACCCTGCGCGGAGCCCGACGAGCGCGCTGCACGCAGCAGGTCGCCCGCCGACAGGTGCGTGTACCCGCACTTTTCGACGATCAGGCTGCATTGCGTGCCCTTGCCCGCACCTGGCCCTCCGAGCACGAACACCACACCCGGCTTTGGCGCGAACGGCGCGGTCGGGGCGAGGAGCTTTGCGCCTTGCATGCCAGGCAGCTGCAGCAGCGTCTTCACGTATGTGGCCAGCCACCAAGTGAAGTCGACTGCGATCTTTGGATCAACACCGAAGCTGAGCTCGTGCACGACCTTGCTCGACGGTCCGCTCACCGGATACCCTTTGAGGCACGAGGCCGGCTCCGGATCGCGCAGCGCGATCGCGCAGCCCAGCACGCTCGTGCCGATCGCGGCAACGCCTCGCGAGAGCGTCCAGCGCAAAGCACTCCCGCGCATGTCGATCAAGTTTCGCGAAGTTTCGTCGTTCATTTCGCAAAGGTCAGCACAAAGGCAAATGTACGCACGCAAATCAATGCACAGAATTTCCCAGAGACGCCGCTCAGCAGGAGCGCGTGTGCCCCTGGTACCGGTAAAAAGACACCGGGGGGAGCCGGGACACACACGACACGTCGCCAACATCTCCACCGCCATCCAAACCGCCGACGCCCAGACCATCCTCAACGCCGCCAGCGCGCGCATGCTCCGTGCCTCGTTTGGGGTCATGTAAGGTGTGTGTATTCTGAGCTGGCAGTAACAGTGCCGTAGCACCGACTGTCGCGTCTGTCGTGTTAACGTTCACACGACACGGACACACGGATCACACAAACGAACCTCACATCAGCCATCCAGACCCACCAACGCACGACCCCGGTGACAACCCCAGATGCAGAGCCGACCGTAGGTGATAAAAAGGGGTTCCAAATCGTTCCAAAGAAAGTCAAGTTTCGTCGTGCAATGGAAGTGATTGTACACTTTGTCACCGTGGCGTACAACGTTCCGGCACTGCCCGCGACGCAGTCGGCACGTGCTCACTCCAATGCGACGAAGTTTGATGTGCCCTTCAGTGCGTCGCCCTTCACGTCGTCCTCGCAGCGGTCCTCCCGCGTCGTTGTAACCTGCTCCGTCTCTGGGACCGAGCCAGGCATCTTCGAGAAGGAATCAGACACGCAGTCTGCACCGATGCAAGTCCGTCAGGTACTGAGCTACCCCATCAAGGGCGCCCGGGCAGATTCGCGCCAATCGGCGATCGTCAATGGCGAGGGCCTCGTTGGCGATCGCCGTTTCATGGTCGTTTCGTCCACGGGCTCACATGTGACACAACGGGAGTACCCGCTGCTCGCTACGCTGGAGGCGCGTACAGTCGAGGACGGCCGCGCACTCATGCTCCGCGCCGGTGGCCGCGCGCTGAACGTGACCGTCCAGCGTTCCGGTCCGCTCGTCTCTTGCACGCTGTTTGGCGAGCGCATCGGACTGTGGGACCAGGGACCAGCGGTATCCAAGTGGCTGGGCGAGCTCTTGCTTCCGGGCGGCGGTGCGACGAATCCCTTGGCCTCTCTGCTACCGCCACCCTTTGGCACGCCTGCGTTTCGGCTCATGCATGCTCCGCCTGAAGTGCCGCGCCACGCAGGGCTGTCGGACGCGAGCCCACTCCATCTCATGTGCGAAGAGTCGCTCAACGCTCTCAACGCGCGGCGCGCGGCCGAGGGGCGCGCACCCGTGCCCATGGATCGCTTCCGACCCAATCTGGTGGTCGCGGGCTGCGGTCAGCCGCACGCCGAGGACGCGTGGCGCAGTGTGCGGATCGGGGAGCGCGCATTCTTCCGTGTGAGCGGCCCGTGCCCACGATGCACGGTGCCCGACGTGTCCCAACAGTCTGGGAGGCGCGACCCGGCGGCGAGCGGTCCAATGCAAAGCCTGCGGGGCTATCGGGCTAGGGCTGGCCGTGGCATCGCTTTCGGCATCTACCTCGAGCCGTTGACAACGGGCGTTACCGTGCACGTGGGCGACCGCGTAGAGCCGATGCTGGCCTAGTCCCTAGGCCTAGAGCGTGGCCACTCACTCTCTACATTGTAGCGGAGAGACCCGGATCGTCAGCCGCCGCCATGCTTGGTGCGTGCAGAGATGTATCATCGCATAGAACTGCTTGTCAGGAGATTCTCTCGATATCACATCGCCCGTGCATTCCCGGGCACGGCTCAGCGACAGCGCGTATCGCGCCCGTTTGGCCGTTCTAACGGGAGAGGGGGACGACCCGCGCCGGGCCGGACCGGAATCGCGAGTTCCGTGACCGGTACGGGCCCGGCCCGAGCCCACTCGACCTCCCGTCCGGACTCCCGTTGGCAACGGCGAACGGGTTTTTCTAATCCGTGGTAGCGTGGTACTGCTTGTCGCTTACGGAACTTGAAACGAGCCTAATCAGAACTCAAGTGAACATGTAGTACGTCGAATGGCCATCCCCATCGTCGTCGACAGCACGCCTGACCAGCAAGCCGCTACAGTCGAGCTCGAGGCGCGGGGCCGCGAGAAATGCGTGGACAGCGGCGACGTTTCCAACGGCCACGTCTGCAGCAAGCACCGCTGGTGACCGCGCGGCTCCAGGCCGAGAGCTTGGTGGCGTACCGGGCAAGTGCGCCTTGCACTTTTCAAGCGCTCGTCGTGCGCATGTGGCGAGGGGGTGGAACTCTCCGTGGGTCACGCCTAGGACGCGCACCGCCTGGCTCAGGTATCGCGACGCGCGCTCGTCGTAGGGGGCAAGGCGCTGACACGCGAGGCCCGCACTGAGCAAGCGTAGGGCCACCTGGGGGTGCACCACCCGGAAGGTGAAGCGGTAGCAGAAGAGCAGATCGTCGCTCGCCACAACAATGCCCAGCCAGTCGTACGCAGCCTGCCGTTGCTGCAGAGCGGCGGTGATGGCGGGGATGAGCGCCGCGGGCTCGGTGCAAGGAGGCTTGACGCCTCCATACGTGCGCGCGAGCTCCGCGAGGCGTGAGTCGTCGCAGCTCGACGAGCCGGGCACATACCGCTGCCCGCCCCGCCCATCCTGCTCACCGCAGTCGAAGTGATACTTTTTTCGCAGGACCGCGCGCAGCTCGGCATAAGGCTGGCCGAGGTCGACGTATGAGAAGCACAGCTCCTCTCCGGCGGCCACTGGAGCGATGGTGCGCACTCTCAGCAGCCAGTCGTCGTCAAAGATCAGGTACACGTTGGGGTTGTTGCTGTGGTTCATGACCGCGCCGAACTGTGGATAGAGCGCAGAGCCGAGGCGGCTTGCCGAGCCGGGGTTGACCCACATGGCGTTGGACCAGTCGCGCCCATAGGATAGCCATACACTCTCCTCACTCACGGCATTCTGAGCGAGCGCCACCAGCGACTCGCGAACGGACGTGCGTGCTGCCTCGGGCACGTGCATCGCACCGTCCGCATAGGTCGGGCTGACGATGGCGAGAGCTTCGTCAATGGGCATAAGCTCGACCGCTTTGCGCACATGCTCGACCGCATCGGCAAGGGCCTCGCACAAGTCTGGCTGCTTGCGGAGTTCGGTCACGTTGGATACGAGCGCTGCGATGGCGTTTCTATGCTGAGGAGCGTGCGATGCGACTATGTGAGCCGCGAGCGCCTCGATCCCTTCCTGCTTGGGCGTCTTGCCTGCGCAAGTTGTGTGGTACGCGGGCCGCTCAGAGAAGACTTCGGTTCCGGGCTTGAGCGGCTGCGTCGCGAAGACGCCGCGGCCGCCGGCCGCCGAGGAGCCGATGCGGAGCAGAGGTGAAGGAGCAGGACCTTCCATCTTTCCTTAATACAAGTTTTCATAATCGAAAGTCTCTAACTCCCTGAACCCGGACAAGTTTCATGTTCGCCTCGATGTTTATCGCTCGAAATTTGTGAGATTTTCGTAGACAAATCTTGACTTGTTTCGAGCATTTAGAGGTCGCCAACTTTGCTCATCGAAAACCAACTCCATCTTTTCGGAGGCCAACCAGCATGGAGTACGGAGACACTGCGCCGCTGCTACCTGGCAATACCGGAAAGAATCCGTGCGGCTGCACAACCCGCAATTCCATCCGCCGCAGCGCCATCAGCCTAGTCCAATGGTGGGGCTTCGACGCCTTTATCTTGATGATCATCGGCTGCAACACGATCATGATGATGACCGACAGCCCTCTGGACACGGATGAGACCAGTGACAAGGCGATGATAATAGCAAAAATGGAGTTGATTTTCAACTGCATCTTCACCATCGAGATGTCCATCAAGATAACCGCGCTGGGCTGCAGCGATTACGTCAAAGATCCGTGGAACCTGCTGGATGCAACTGTCGTCACGAGTGCGTGGGCGCCCTACTTCCTGCCCACCTCGGGCAACTACTCGTGGCTTCGCGCCGTGCGCGTGCTGCGTGCGTTGCGGACTGTCAACCGCCTGCCGTCGCTCAAGGCGCTTGTCAACACGCTCCTCAGCTTTGAGACGCTGCAAGGGGTAAGCGCCGCCTGCAGGCGGCTGGCAGCTCGCCTGCCGGAGCGCTGGCTCGCCGGCTCGCTCGTGCCGCGTTCGCTGCTGCTGACGCCAGGCTCGCGATGCGAGCTGCTGGCGATGCTGATGCCTGGTCGCCATCCTCACCCGTAGCTGCTGCTGCGCCGCGCGCGCCGCCTCCTGTCCGAGGGTCGTCATGTCCCGCGTGACCACTGTGTTCTCGGTGCCTCCTCGCGCGCACAGCTGAGTAACGTGTCCGTGCTCTTTTGCTTCTTCCTTTTCCTCTTTGGCATCCTGGGCGTCAACATGTTTGCTGGCAAGCTGCACTTCCGCTGCACCGAGCCGGGCTCGTCAGAGTGGGTCGACGACACGGCAGTGTGCGCCACGTCGGCCGACTGCGAGGGCGAGCAGACGTGTGAGTATTACGAGATCAACCCCGCCGACGGAGCGCTCTCGTACGATAATGTCCTGTACGCCTTCGTGACGATCTTCCAGGCCGTCACGCTCGAGGGCTGGGTCGACCAAATGTACATGCTCGGGATCACCACCAATGAGACGACCACGGTCATCTATTACATCTTCCTCGTCGTCTTCGGCGCCATGTTCATCGTGCAGCTCTTCCTCGCTGTCATGTTCGGTGCGCGCACCCGCCGCCCTTGTGCCTGCGCGCTCCCGCTCCTGCCGCGTCCGCCTTTCGGCCGTGCGACGCTCGCTCACACGCGTTGGCCGCCCCCACCGCCACCGCAGACGCCTATTTCAAGCAGATCCGTGTGGATGAGACGCTCCCACCTGATGAGGTCCTCGAGGCCGTGGTCACCGCCGAGCCGCAGGTCAAAAAGTTATCCAAGTGGGAGTGGCTCATCTACGTAATGATCGTGGGCAACACGGTGACCATGTGCCTCATCCATGAGGGCCAGTCGGAGGAGCTCACGTACATCGTCGAGATGTCCAACTACTTCTTCACCGCCTGCTTTTCGGTCGAGATGCTCGTTAAGCTGGTGGCGAACGGCTGTGGCAAGTACTTCGAGTCCGGCTGGAACACGTTCGACTTCTTTGTTACGTGGTGCTCGCTCATCGACCTCCTGATGGAGGTCTACGGCCACGAAACCGACGTGCTGCGCGCGATGCGTGTGGCGCGCGTGCTCCGTCTGCTGCGCCTGAACAACGAGATGCGCCGCTTCGAGCTCACGATCGTCAAGGCGGCAGACAAGGTGGTCAATTTGTCGGGCATCCTCGTCTTGTGCATCATTGTGTATGCCCTGCTCGGCATGGAGCTCTTCGGTGGCAAGCTCGGCGAGGATCCTATGCGTACCAACTTTGACTACTTTTCGAACGCCTTCATCACCGTCTTCGTGGTCACCTCGGGTGAGAACTGGAATGACGTCTATGGCGGCACGCTCCCTTACTCGGGCGGGCCGCTCTCGGTGCTCTACTTCGTGCCGCTCTTCATCCTGAGCAACTATGTCCTCGTCAACCTCTTCGTCGCCATCATCAGCTGGGGATGGGAGACGGCCGCGGAAGACCTCGAAGACCCCGAGGAGAAGGTGGCGTCGGAGGAGAAGAAGGCAGAGGTCGAGAAGCTGCGTGCCGAGCTTGCGAGCGCGCTCACGGCCCTGCGCTCGGCGCACACGAACGTGCTCCTCGAGCTCCAGGAGCTCATCGGCGCCAAGCAGCTCGGCTTCTCCGCCGCCTCGGGCTCACGCCTAATGGCACGCATGGGACAGCTCTTCAAGGACTTCGAGTCGGCCGCCGACCAAGCGGGACCCGACGAGCTCAAGGGTGTCGCCGGCCTCACGTTGGGCTTCGCGTCGATGGTCAAGGGTCTCGGCGAGCTGCTCGACGACGCAGCATCCCTCAAGGCCTCCTCCGAGGTAAGCCTCCTCCTCGAGTATTGGGAGTCGGAGCACGCGCGCATGTCGGGCGCCCTCCCAGCGGTCGCTGGCAAGGAGACGATTGCGAAGCTCACCGAGCTGCTCAAAAAGTACGCGACGACGATCACCGCCAACCGCGTGCTCATGAGCGCTGTGGCCTCGCTGCGCGCCCAGGAGCGCGCCAAGCGCGACGCGCGCGGCCCGCGCTTCAAGGTGGATGCCGAGAGCGCACCGGAGGTCGACCCGGATTTCGCGGTCGTGCCCTTTAATAGCGACGCGCCAGGCGCCGCCTTCTTGCCTCTCACGCTCGATATGAACGTGAGCGCCTTCCACCGGCAGCTGCGCGCGATCCTGACGCACCAGAACTTTGACAACTTCATCATCTTCATCATCGTCCTCTCGTCGCTCTCCCTCGCCCTCGACATGCCGACCGTCGCACCGGACTCGCAGCTCGCGATTTCGCTCGACTACTCCGACAAGTTCTTCACCATCATCTTTGTGATCGAGGCGGCGCTCAAGCTCGTGACCTTCGGGCTGTTTGGCGAGGAAGGCTACTTCACCTCCTATTGGAACATCCTCGACTTCTCGATCGTCACTACCTCTGTCATCTCCATCCTCTCCGCCGGCGCCGAGGGCTTTGGCGTCTTCAAGGCTCTGCGCGCGATCCGCACGCTGCGCCCGCTGCGCGTCATCCAGCGCTTCAAGGGACTCAAGATGGTCGTCAACTCGCTCTTCCGCGCGATCCCCGCCGTACTCAACGTCGGGCAGGTGTGCTTCCTCGTGCTCATCGTCTACGGACTCTTCGGAATGACGTTCCTCATGGGCCGCCTCGGCCACTGCAACGACGACACGATTGGCGCCAAGATCGACTGCGTGGGCACGTTCACCGACGAGAGCGGCGAAGAGAAGGCGCGCTGGTGGGGCAACCCCGACGTGGCCAACTTCGACTCTATCGGCTACGCCATGCTCACGCTCTTCGAGATGTCGACGCTCGAGATGTGGCCAGATGTGATGTTCCTCGCGATGGACTCCGACCCGACCGCCACGGGCCAGCCGCTCGTCCAGAACCAGAACGCGTGGATGGCCGTGTACATCATCTCTTGGATCGTCATCTCCGCCTTCCTGCTGCTCAACCTCTTCGTCGGCGTCGTGCTCGAGAACTTCAACGCCATCCGCCAGGCCGAGGACGGATCAGGCTTCTTGTCCGACGACCAGAAGGAATGGTCGAAGACCCTGCAGAACGTGCTTTCCGTGCGCGCGGAGAAGATGGTGCGCACCCCCTTTGGCAAGAATTGCTTCGCGCGCTTCCGGCGCGCCATCTTCATGCTCGTGCAGGGAGACCGCGAGAACCGCGCCTTGCCCATCGCCTTCGAGAAGTTCGTCATCTCGCTCGTGATCCTCAACGTGTTCGCCATGTCGCTCACGTACTACGGCCAGCCGGAGTACATGTCGGTCTTCTCCGACTACTGCGACATCTTCTTCACAGTGGCGTTCACGACTGAGATGGTCCTGAAGATCACTGGCCTCGGGCTGCGCCAGTATCTCATGTCGGGCTGGAACGTCTTCGACGGCACGCTCGTCACCATTGCGCTCGCCGCCGACGCCCTCCAGGGCCTCGAGTCGCTCGGTATCAAGATCGACCCGGGCACGGTTCGCATGCTCCGCGTCTTCCGCATCGCGCGGCTGCTGCGCCTGATGAAGATGGGCGGCGGCCTCAATCGGCTGATCACGACGATCGTGGTCGCGGTGCCCGCGCTCGCGAACGTCGGCGTGCTCCTCATCCTCTTCCTCTACATCTACACGATCCTCGGCATCGAGCTCTTCCACAACCTGCCGCTCAACGGCGACTTCATCAACTACGATGCCAACTTCGCCACGTTCGGCACTGCCATGCTCACCCTCTTCAGGTGCATCACCGGCGAGTCATACAATGGCATCATGCACGATGCGATGGTGACCGAGGCGCACTCGGAGCCAGGTCGCTGCTCGGACGCCGAGGGCACGTGCGGCTCGCCGATCACCGCCGTCGTCTTCTTCATCTCGTTCATCGTGATTGAGGCGATGGTCATGCTCAACCTCATCGTGGCGGTGGTCCTCGACACCTTTGCCGAGGAGGAGGCTGCCGAGGAGATGAAGCTCTCCCCTTCGCAGATCGAGAACTTCGTCGATGCGTGGAAGGAGCTCGACCCCGATGCGACACACTTCATGCCGACCAAGGACCTTAAGAAGCTGCTTCTTCTTCTCGACGCGCCACTCGGCTACAGGGACATCCCCCCGGCGGACTCGGCGACCCTTACCGAGCACCTCAAGAGTCTCGAAGTGCCCGACCGCTCCGGCTCGATCGCCTTCCACGACGCGCTCGAGGCCTTCGGTAAGAAAGCCTTCGGCAGTGAGATCGAGCTGCCCCAGGGGACCGACGTCCTGCGCAACATCACCAAGCAGTACGGTGAGGTGTTCAAATCGACGGCTCTGCACAAGACCGTTGTCTCGCAGTACTCGTCAGCCTACATCTACGCGGTCATCCGCATGCAGAACGCATTCCGGAAGAGGCTCGCTCGGAAGAAGATGCTTCTTGGGCTCTCGCCGAATGCCAGCCTGCCGAAGGGAAGTGGCGGCGCCAAGCAGGCCGCCCCGCCTAAACGCGGCGGCCCAGGCGCGCCCAAGACGGGGGGCGGCCGCAAGAAGTGAGTAATGCGGGGGCGGATGCATGTGTGGTCGTACTATACAAGAGGGCGCTCAGACGGACTGACTGGCCTGTCGCCGTTCAGGGGCTGCGGCTGGCTGACGAGATCGGAGATGCATAAAACGCAAGCGAGGCGCATGTCGGTGATCGGTGTCCTGTGATTTTTGACATGACTTAACCTATGACCGGACGGTTATCGCGTTTCGCCTGCATGGTGCATGGTTGCGCGGCCCGGCATTGCGACGATCTCGCTGGTGAGCTCAGGAAATCTCAAATTAGGAAGGCGCCACCGGACTTCTTCAAGGACTTCAAGGCAGCCTCGACCCGCGGCTGAAGCTGCGTGACGGTCTGCACAGAGCATGGCTCCCAACATAACGCTAGCTTCAGGGCCCATTAGCGTCAAGTACTTTTTACCCAGTCGCACAGACTCTTATTATCGTGCTTCACGCTTCGATCATGGCACAATGCTCGGTGACCTTCACTTTGACAGCACAACCATCTTCAGCGCCTCCTACTGGCGTTCGCCACACGACCCCGACTGGACCGAGAATGGCGTGGGTCTAGCGTCCGAGTGGGGATGTGGCGATGACGGCCACCTCTGCGGTCCGGGATGGGCCAACCACGCTGACAGCAGCAACGGTGTTCTGGGGTACGCCGAGGCCAAAGCAGGTGAACCCTTCCTCAAGATTGGAGTCGGCCTACTCATCAAGGGCTCGTGCCCCGCGTGCGGTAGTCCTGGCGCGGATGACACATACAAGTTCAACTCTCCGTATCGCGTCTACGGCCGTCCCTCGGCGTGGGAAGTGCGACAGGAGTCTGGCAGCGTGCTGACTATGGTGCACGCAGCGAAGCTCGATCGGTTCGGTTACTCTATTCACAGGAAGGTCAATCTGACCGGCTACGGCGCGGAGGGCCAGATCGAAGTGAGTACGACGCTGCGCAACACGGGCTCTACCCGATTTCGCACGCCGTACTACTCGCATAACCTCCTCTCGCTTGATCAGATGGCCGCCGGGCCTGGCGACCTAATCGCTCTCGAC
Source organism: Chrysochromulina parva (assembly GCA_002887195.1). Classification (NCBI taxonomy): domain Eukaryota; phylum Haptophyta; order Prymnesiales; family Chrysochromulinaceae; genus Chrysochromulina; species Chrysochromulina parva. Next base: position 24,647 of record PJAB01000115.1, read on the forward strand.
CTGAACATGAGCGAGTACTACGATTGCTTGCCATGGGCCGAGCCGCTCGAGGACTACTTTGCGAGCGACCAGGGCACCGATGCGCGCGCCTTTCCGCAGGCGCTCGGTGCGATCAAGCGCGTGGCCGCACCCACTCGGATCAAGGCTGTGTTTGGCGGCAGCGCGGCCACGTCAAAGGGGGCTTGGATGGCCGCCTTTGACCGGCAGGGCGTCAGCATCTCTTCGACGCTCTCTGGCCCCACGCCCTTGTTTGCGTACAATCTGTACATCGAGGAGCGCACGCTTTCGCCCGAGCCCATTCAGATGGTGGCGCTCGAGCCCGGTGAGCACACGACGCTCACACAAACTACGCTCTTCCGTCGCACCCTCAAGTCGACGCGCGAAGGGTCGGATGCGGCAGCGCAGCGGTGGGAGGTGGAGGCGCCCTCGTTTTTCCAGTGGCTTGCGGCGAGCGAGCATCGTGGATTTGTGAGGACAGGGCGTCTGCGCTCATCGGTGCAGTTGACCTGATGAGTCGCAGCAATACATGTTATCGAAGTTGTGTTCATAAACCAACTGCATGACCGAACACCAGAGCCCCTGCCGCGCGCGAGCTCGAGCCGCCGCGATCCCCACGAAACGAAACGTTCACATTCACAAAGGTGCATCGGTGTGAAGTCAGTTTGCCGCCGGGCGGCTCGCAGCGCCTTGGTTTTGAGTCTTGGCCACGAAGGCGCTGAGGAACCGCACTGAAGCCACACGATGCAGGCGCAGGCCCAAGAGGTTATGGAGGAGGGGATGGAGGAGGCCCAGACCTCCTACAGCCACATCGAAAAGCTCGAGGGGCCGGGCATCGTGGCCGCCGACATCAAGAAGCTGAAGGAGGCGGGCTACCACACGATCGAGGCGGTGTTGTACGCGACCAAGAAGGAGCTCAGCGGCATCAAGGGCCTCTCGGACAACAAGGTCGACAAGATCCTTGAGTGTGCCTTCAAGATGAGCGGCGGGAGCGGCTTCATGGCAGCGACCGAAGTTCACCACCAGCGGCAGGACCTGTGCATGCTAACGACAGGATCGCGTGAGCTCGACGCGCTGCTCAAGGGCGGGATCGAGACGGGCTCGATCACCGAGATCTTTGGCGAGTTCCGCACGGGCAAGACGCAGCTTTGCCACACGCTGTGCGTCACCTCGCAGCTGCCGCTCGAGCAGGGCGGCGCCGAGGGCAAGGCCATGTACATCGACACTGAGGGCACCTTCCGGCCGGAGCGGCTCGTGGAGATCGCCGAGCGCTACGGGCTCGACGGCCAGGACGTGCTCGACAACGTCTCGTACGCACGCGCGTACAACAGCGACCACCAGCTGCAGCTGCTGGTCGAGGCGGCATGCATGATGGCCGAGCAGCGCTTCGGGCTCATCATCGTCGACTCGGCAACCGGGCTGTACCGCACCGACTACTCGGGCCGCGGCGAGCTCGCCGCGCGCCAGATGCACATGGCGAAGTTCATGCGCGCGCTCGGCAAGCTCGGTGCGACGTATGGCGTGGCGTGCGTCATCACAAACCAAGTCGTCTCCAAACCTGAGGCGGGCGCCTCCATGTTCGGCAATGACAAGCAGCCCATCGGCGGCAACATCATCGCGCACATGTCGACGACGCGGCTGATGCTGCGCAAGGGGCGCGGCGAGAACCGGATCTGCAAGGTGTACGACTCACCATGCCTCGCCGAGGGTGAGGCCACTTTCTCCATCCAGGGCAGTGGCATCGGCGATGCGGTCGAGTGATGGCGCAAGCGCGGCGGCGACGGCGGCGGCGGCGACGGCAGCACGATGGGACCCATGAGGACCGAGCTACGAGAGGGCAAGAGAGTGTCGCAGCGCCAGGCGCGCCACTCTCGCTACGACAGACCGCGTGATGGTGGATCGTGGATGGATCGGTGGCTCCTCGGCGCTGGGACTCTCCTGGACTGTTCGGTCTGCCCGCTGCCGCGCGCGCCCGCCTTACAGCGGTGCTCACAGCTCACGCGTGTTTGAGTCGTTCGTTCTCTGATGTAGATTAAATGTCATCGTTTTCTCTCATTTTCGAATGATGGTGCATGCGGCGTAGAGCTCCGTAGCGCCATGCGTCACGTCTGCATGCGGATCGGCCACTGCAACCGAAGTACACGTGCGGCCCACGTGACTCATGTTTCGTTCATACTTATCTCCACATGCTGCTCCTCGCCTGGCTCCTCAACCGCCGCCGCTGCTCGAGTCATCGCCCTCGCCTTCGCCCACGATGGCGATGAGCGGCAAACCCTGCCGCTCGGCAAACTCCAAGAGCGCCTTCGCCTCCTCCTGGGCGCCAGCCTGGTCGCACGCGCTGTACACTGCCTGGTAGGTGGGGGCATCGGGCCGGAGCCCGTCCGCCATGAGGCCCTTGAACACGGCCAGCGCCCCCCGCCAGTCGCGGGCCGCCGCGTGGGCGGAGGCGAGCTGGGCGTAGCAGGCGGCGGAGATGTCGACGCCGACGCACTTCATCTGTTCGATGTACCGAGCCGCGCGCTCGGGCTGCGCACCGACCGCGCACGCTGTGAGGGCCTGCTCGTACACCGGCGTAGTGCACACGTGGGCGTCCTCGGAGTTGGCCACCGCGTCAAAGACCGCGAGGGCGGTGGGCCATTGGGCGGCGCCCGAGAGAGCGCGGAGCAGCGTGCGCAGCGCGAGCGTGTCGGGCGATATGCCATCCGTGAGCATCGTCAGCCAGAGAGAGAGCGCCTTTTCCCACTCACGCGCGCGCCCAAGCGCGCCCACCGCCGACGTGTACGAGATAGCATCTGGCACGATCTTGTGGGACTTCATGATCGAGAGCGTCTCGATCGCCGTATCCCAATCCGCGGCACGTTCGCACGCCTTGAGCAGCGCGTTGTACGAGAGTAGGTCGGGCGCATAGCCCTCCTCAGTCATTTGGCCGAGGAGTGAGAGCGCGAGGTCAACGCCCGTCTCCGTGCCTGCATCGGGTGCGCACGCCGCTGCGGACAAGGCCGCATTCCACAGAGAGCGATCGACAGCGCCGCCCGCCTTGCGCAGGCCGGCGAAGAGCGCGAGCAACCTTTCCCACTCGCCTGCGCGCTCGCACGCGGCGATCGCGGCGGAGAAGGAAAAGCCATTGGGCTGCAGAAGCTCTGCCTGCGTCGTCCCAAGCAGCCCGCCGAGTCGCTCCCACTGCCCCGCGTCGGAGAGGGCCGCGATGGCCAACGAGTAGCTCGTCACGTCGGGCTGCAGCTTGAGCTGCTGCAGCTCAAGCAGCAGCTCCATCGCCGCATCCGCCGCGGTGCTCGAGTCCAAAGGCGAGACCTTGGTCGACGAAACCGTGGCCGACGAAACCTTAGTCGACGAAACCGTGGCCGACGAAACCGTGGCCGACGAAACCTTGGCCGACGAAACCATGGCCGACGAAACCTTGGCGGCCTTGGCGCACGCCCCGAGCGCGAGGTTGTACGAGATGAGCGACGGCGCGACTCGCGCTCGTCGCATGTCGCGAAGCAGTCGCAGCGCCTGTTGCCACCGGCCGCCCGCCTCCAGCGCGCTGAGCGCCGCGTTATAGGTGAGCTGATTGCGCCGCACGCCCGCGGTCCGCATGCGGCGCAAGATGGCAAGCGCTGCGGCCGGCTGCTGGGCGCCTGCAGCGGTGTTGATCGCCATGTTGAACGAGGAGGTGCGTGGCGTGACGCCCACAAGCAGGGCCTCCTCGAGAACTGATCGCGCAGTCACCCAATCGCCCCCAACCGATGCCGCGCACACGGCCGCGTTGACGATCGCATCATTCTTCTCGACGTCGTCCGGGATCGAAGCGTACGTCTTGAGCGCCTCTTCCCACCGGCCCGCGTCCGCGAGCGCCGTGATCGCCGACGTGTACGTGAACACGTTCGCCACCGGCGCGGTCTTGGGCACTTCCGCGCTGTCCGTGGGCTCTTGTACCTTGGAGCTGCGGCGCATCCGCTCGAGGAGCTCGAGCGCCGTCTCGAGCGCCGCGCTTGCCGAGGCGCCCATGGTGCCGGTAGACGCCTTCTGACACGCAGAGATCACAGTCGAATACGAGATCACGTCCGGCGCGGGCACACTGCCGCCGCCCTTGCTGCTGCCTGCCTCCATCTCGCCGAGCAGCTCGGTCGCCTCGTTCCAGCGACCCGCCTTGGAGCACGCCGAGAGGGCGGCATTGTACGAGATGACGGTGGGCGACACACCCGCCGCGCACATCTCCCGGAGAAGACCGAGCGCCTCTGACCAGCGGCGCTGCCGCGCAAAGGAGCTCATGACCTGATTGTAGCCGCGCACTTCGGCCATTACCCCGGCCTTCTGCAACTTGCTGAGCAGCGCGCGCCCCTCGGTTGGCTGGTCGGCCTTGGCGCACGCGGCGACCGCGTGCCCGTACGCCGGAGCATCGGCGGGCTTGCCGTCGGCCTCCATGCGCTCGAGCAGTCGCAGCGCGCCCTCCCAGTCGGTGACCTGCGACGCAGCCTGAGTCATCGCACGGTACTCTCCCAAGCCCCAGCCGGTGCTGGACTCGTCGAGGAGCGCGTTCACTTCGGCCCAGTCGCTTGAGCGCACTGCCGAACACACGCGCCGAAGCTGCGCTCGTCGAGCATCGGAGCCGGCGGCGGAGGCGCTTCGGTCACCACCGCGGCCGCGGCCGCCGCCGCCACGGACACTACCACTGCCGCTACCGCTGCCGCTTGGACGCTTGCTACGGCCGGAGTCGGGCACCTCATCACGCCCTCGGGAGCCACGCCCTCGCCCACGCCCTCGTGCGCTGCTGGGAGCAGAGATCGCGCAGGTGATCTCGATAGACCTGATTGGCGTGCACGCACAACGCGCTGGCAGCCGTATTGAATGGGCTATTGGTCTCGTCGGCGGCAGCAAGACGATCGAAAGGGCGCTGTACAACACGACCGGCAAGGCACTCATCATTCTATGAATACAATAGTATCGGTCGCAAAGGCAATTCCGCAGCCCATGGAAGATGTTGATACATGTATAAAATGTTTGTCACCTCAGCGCGAGACTTTTCTGAACATCCTTTCGGAAACTTCGTGCAAACGGGAGAAAGTTGCACGCAGTCGCTGTCGCCTCGGTCTCGGAGGTCCTCGGGCGGGCGCCTCTGTACAGTTTCCTGCCGTGGAGCCTAAGAGCTACAGCAGCAGCAGCAGCGCAGCACGCACGGTGATGGGGCTCCCTCCTTTCACGACCGATGACGACCGGATCAATGATGCGTACATGCACGCAATTTACCCAATTCAGCTCGTGCTCATGCTCTTCATTGTCGCCTTCCGGACGCGCAATATCACGGAGGCCAAGGCATCCTCCAAGCATCGCGTGAAGCCGGTGCCATTCTGCTACCGTGTGCCTCACCTCGTTTGCTGCCTCGCGCTCGTGGCCATGTACATCACCATCATCTTCTACGACGCAGTTCTCGAGGGCCAGGACATGCCCTGGTCGACGGCGACGACGAAGGCGTACTACTTGGCGATGGACGTGTGCGCGACACTCATGTGGGCGCTATGTGCCGGCCTCGTGCTCACCGAGCAGCGCCACCAGAAGCACACCTGCCGGCTGCTCCGCCTGTGGTGGATCCTCAATCTGGTCGTCGCCTCTGCGTTCGTGGGGTTCGAGCTGGTCGAGCTCGTGCCGCTGCCCGAGAGCAAGTGGGGGCAAGGACCGGGCCGCTGGACGCTGGTGCGCGCGTGCGGCTTCATCCCAGCCTTCTTCCTCGGGATGATCGGCTGCTTCGAGGCGGATACACCCCCCACATCGACGGCTGGCCCTCCCGCATACCTCTCCTCGAGCACGCCATCAAACTACGCTGCGCCGCTGCTCCTCGGCTCGACGCAGGGCGGCGCGACAATGCCGGCAGAGGAGCCGGCCGTGCCCCTCTCGGCCGAGGCCCACGCCTCCTTCTTCTCGCAGCTCACCTTCTCGTACATGTCTGAGCTCCTCGCGCTCGGACGTGGGCGGGCTCTCGAGCACAGTGACCTCTTCGGGCTCGACGACCAGGACGCGTCCGCTGCCAACGAGAAGCTGTGCGCGCGTGCAGCCTTCCCGCCTTCGCCTTCCCGCCCCCGCCTTCCCGCCCCCGCCTTCCCGCCGCCTCCCCATGCCCATACGCTCACCCTCCCTCTCCTTCCCTCTCCCTGCCCGCAACCCCTCTCGCAGCTTCGTCGAAGCCCTCGCCAAAGGTGGCTCCTTCCTGCGCTGCTGGCACCGCGCGTACGGCGTCTACTTTTGGGTCACGGGCGCACTCCAGCTGCTCAACACGGCGTGCACCTTTGCCAATCCGTTGTTCTTGCACGCGATCGTGACGTACATCAACAAGCCCGATGCGAGCGGCTACACGAACGCCACCGCCATCCTCCTCGCCGTAGGCATTTTCGCCGCGAACTGCTTCAAGTCCATCGTCCTAGGCCAGTACTTTTGGCGTGGCTTCCGCCTCGGGCTGCGCACGCGCGCGGCCGTCGGGCAGGTGGTGTATCGCAAGGCGCTCGCGCTCGCGCACGAGCAGCGGCAGGAGTTTGGCACGGGCGCGATCGTCTCCTACATGCAGATCGATGCGCAGAAGCTCGCGGACGCACTGCCATACCTGCACCTGCTATGGCAGGGGCCTCTGCAGCTCGCCGTCGCCACGTACATGCTCTACGATTTCATGGGGTACTCGGGGCTCGCGGCTCTCGGCGTGCTCATCATCTCGATGCCGCTCAACACGTGGATCTCAAACAAGGCTCGAGTGTACACCAAGTTGACCATGGAGAAGCGTGACAAGCGCGTCAAGTACGCCAACGAGCTGCTCCAGGGAGTCAAGATCCTCAAGCTCTTTGCGTGGGAGCCCGCCATGCTGGGCCAGCTCGAGGAGAAGCGCCGGCACGAGCTTAAAGCCGTGCGCCTGAACATGCTCATCGGTGGCGTGATGGGTTTCATCTTCACCGCTCTGCCACTCGTCGTAACCGCCGCCTCCTTTGGCCTCTTCCCGGTCCATGGCATGGGCAAGATCACGCCCGAGAACCCCGACGGCAAGCTGACCGCCGCCATCGCGTTCACCGCCCTCTCCCTCTTCCAAGTCCTCCGCTTCCCGCTGCTCGTGGTGCCCATGATGATCTCGAGCCTGATGGACCTGATGGTCGTCAACGGACGCCTCACCAAATTCTTTCGGGCGCCCGAGCGTCCGATCCAGCCACTGCTCGCGCCCGCGATCGCCTCGACGCTCCGACCGTTGCGCTTCGACGACGGCCTCTATTACGACCAGACGCCAGCCGCTGCGGGCACACCCGCCATTGAGATGCACGCTGCTACCTTCAAGTGGCCCGAGCCCAAGGAGGATGACAAGAAGAAGAAGAAGGGCCCGGGTGGCGGCGGCGGTCCTCCGGGCGGCCCTCCCGCCCACGCTCCCCCCGCCGGCGTCGGCAGTGCGGGCGCTGGCGCCTCGTCCTCCACGGCCCCCACGACAGGAGAGAACGCACCGAAGCTCCGGCCGACGCTCGTCGACCTGTCGTTCACACTGCCGCAGGGCGGGCTCGTGGGCATCGGGGGGCCTGTTGGAAGTGGCAAGTCGACGCTGCTCTCTGCTCTCGTGGGTGATGTGCCGCGGCTGCAGGGCCGGTGTGTCGTGCGCGGCTCGATTGCGCTGTGCACGCAGGAGCCTTGGATCCAGAATAAGACGCTACGTGACAACATCCTCTTCGGGCTGCCGTACGATGACACCTTCTATAACCAAGTGCTCTCCGCGTGTGCGCTCCGTGCGGATCTCGAGCAGCTCGCCGCCGGAGATGCGACCGAGATCGGCGAGCGCGGCGTCAACCTGAGTGGTGGGCAGAAGGCACGCGTCGCCCTCGCGCGCGCGTGCTATGCGCGTGCCTCGGTGGTTCTGCTCGACGATGTGCTCTCCGCGGTGGACGCCGAGGTGGGCGCTCATCTTGTGGCCCAGTGCATCACCGGGCTCCTCCGGCAGCGCGGCGCGCTCGTCGTCTTCGTGACGCACCACCTGCACTGGCTGCACGAGTGCGACCACGTGCTGATGCTCGACGAGGCAGGGAAGGTCAAGGCGCAGGGGCCACCCGCCTCCATTGGCTCCCTCCCGCGGGCGAACTCAAGTGGCAAGCTCTCGCGCGACTCGTCAGTGGGGAGCGGCCTCGACGCGCAGGGCGAGGGCGAGAACGGCGCCAACGGCGCCAACGGCGCCAACGGCAGCGGCGGCGAGGCCACCAAGAGTAAGCCAGCGGCCGACAAGGCCAAGCCGGCCGGCGCCGGCGACACGGACAAGGCGAAGGGCAAGCAGATGAGCGAGGAGGACCGAGAGCGGGGCACCGTCTCGCGCTCCGTGTGGCTCTTGTATGCCCGTGCGCTCGGCACTTGGAACGTGTCGGTGGGCCTCTTCGGTGCGGCGGTCGTGTCGCAGGCCCTTGTGTTTGGTTCGTCCTTCTGGCTCGGCGTGTGGGCAGGCGACTTGGCGCCCAACACGACGACCGTGATCATCAACGGCACCAAGCACGTTGAGACGATCTCCAAGGGATCTCCGTTCCACGAGATCAGTGGCGGCCAGCCGTGGTTCTATCTGGCCGTCTACGTGGCCGCCGCGCTCGTCTCGGCGCTCTGCATCCTGCTGCGCTCCGTGCTCCTCGCGTACGCCTCCGTGAGCGCGGGGCGGCGCATCCACGACGACGCGGTGCGTGCCGTCTTCGCGTCGCCCGCGTCCTTTTTTGACGTGACGCCGCTCGGGCGCATCATCAACCGCTTCTCGGGCGACGTGCAGAAGGTGGATACAGCCCTCGCCTCGTCTCTCTCGCAGTTCGTCTCGTACAGCGTCTCGCTCGTCTGCACGCTCGCCATCATCGTCGTCAACTCGCTCTTCATCCTGCTCTCGCTGCCGCCGCTTGGCATCGCGTACCTGTACACCTCGTCCTACTACCGCAACTCGGCACGCGAGGTGCAGCGCCTCGAGTCGATCTCCAAGTCGCCAATCTACGCCTCCTTCCAGGAGGCCCTCAACGGCGCCTCCTCCATCCATGCGTACGCGGCCAACAGCCGCTTCGAGGAGTCCAACCGCAAGAATAACGACTACAACCTGCGCGCCAACTACATCTCGCTCGCCGCCAACCGCTGGCTCACCGTGCGCCTCGAGCTCTACTCCAACATCCTTCTCTTCCTCACTGCGCTGCTCGCCGTGCTCGAGGCGATGCAGACCGCCTCGCTCGACGAGTCCGATCCCCAGGTGCGTACGGCGGCGGCGCTGCGCGCCTCCGCCGCCGGCCTCGCGCTCACGTACGCCCCCGGCCTCACGGACACGCTCAACTTCCTGATTAGGCAACTCACCCTCCTCGAGACCCAGATGGTGAGCGTTGAGCGCCTCGCGAACTACGCCCACCTGAGCCCCGAGGGTACCGAGAAGCCGCTCGACGCGCCCCCCGCATGGCCCACCCACGGAGCCATCGTCTTCCGCGACGTCGTGATGGGCTACCGCGCGGGGCTGCCTGACGTGCTCAAGGGCATGACGCTCTCGATCGGCGCGGGCGAGCAGATCGGGATCGTGGGGCGCACGGGCGCCGGCAAGAGCTCGATCCTCGTGTGCCTCTACCGGCTGGCGGAGCTGCGCTCGGGCGCAATCATCATCGACGGGCTCGACCTCGCACGCGTGCCGCTGCCGACGTTGCGCGCTCGCCTGGCGATCATTCCACAGGACCCTGTGCTCTTCACAGGCACGCTGCGCTCCAACCTCGATCCCACGGACCTGTGCTCGGACGAAGAGCTCTGGGCGGCGATGCGCCAGGCAGGCATGGAGGCACCGATGAAGCAGCACCCGGATGGGCTCAAACGCCCCATCGAGGAGCGTGGCGGCAACCTCTCTATGGGGCAGCGCCAGCTGCTCTGCCTGTGCCGTGCGCTGCTGCGTAAGGCGCGCGTGCTTGTGCTCGACGAGGCCACGGCCTCTGTCGACATGGAGAGCGATGCGCTCATCCAGCAGACACTGCAGCACAACATGAGCGGCACCACTGTGCTCACGATCGCGCATCGTCTTGAGACGATCATGCACTGCGACCGTGTGGTGGTGATGCACGAGGGGCGCGTCGCCGAGGCTGGCCCACCGCAGGAGCTCAGGACGACGCCTGGCTCCAAGTTTGCCGAGCTCTGGGAGGCACGCACGTGAGCGGGGCCGCCTGTAGCATGTAGCGCCTGGTGCGTCTGCCGGCGGACCTCGACCACGTGCGGAGCTGACCTTCCGTTGATGAGGGTGGGCTGGATTGGAGGGATCCGGTTCGGGGCTGGAGGAGCCAAAATCTGGGCGCGCGGCATATTGAGCCCCGTACATGTATCCATGTAAACCGCGAGAGATGTTCATGTGCGATGCCCCGTCTCTACCAGGGGACGAGCCGGGTCCCGGGTGGGAGCAGAGATCTGCCGGAGATGGACACGACGAGCCGGAGGGGAGGGGGTCTGCTACGCGAGCTCATGATTGTGGATGCGTCGTGTTTGTGCCGCGGCACGTCATGTTTGGCCCCCCAATGTACCCGGTACCGTGTGTTCGGGAGTTAGTACCGATAAAATGTGGACCCCGCCTGTAGATAATTAGCGCGATCACACGTCCGGCATGACGACGCCGGTCATTTCACCCCGCTCTTAACTCCCCGCTCCCCCCGCCATGCTCCCCGCCCGGCACCGTCGGCGCACGCCGCACGGCGCACCGCCCAGCAGTATCAGTATCGGGCAGCGAGCCGGGCATGTTACATCTGCCTGTGCGCTGGGAGAGAACCCGAGACCTCACAACCAATAGCGTCATTGAGATAGCAGTGAGAGAGAAGAGAGTGGAGTAGGCCACGGGGGAGCGACGAGCGAGTTCCGACATCCGAGTACTGTTTAAGTGAACAGTGTGTCGATCGGCGGGCACAGCGGAGCAGTCCTTTGAGACGGAGGTGTGGAGAGCGCCGGGGGGGCGCGACGTAACTGACTGACTGCATGACCACCAGACGACCTTCCAGGGTTGCGATCAGTTAAATGCATGCAGCAGTTACTTGTGCACAAAGAAAGAAACAGAACATCCTTCAACGGCCCGATCGCCGTCTGGCGACGGCTTCGACCAACTCCATCCCGGGAGCGCCGCCGACCACAGCATGAAAGTGGCCGTTCACCTGGAGCGCTGTGTGGCTGCACGCCCCACCTTCCATCTCAAGGGCTCAAGCGAAGCATACGACATAGCGGAGCTCACGCTCAGCGCCTCACTCGCTGAGTTGGCCTCGTCGTCATCCTGGACCAATCTCAACGTGGATTTGCAAGCGCTGTCAGTCAACAGCTCACTGCAGCACCTTGCAACGACCTTGACTCCGTCGTTCGGCACCCTTGAACGTCCGGCTCTCCATCGAGCTGCACCCGCGCTGGCGGGAAAGCTTTCTGCTAACGCGCCACGAATTGGCGCATTTGAGGTCTCGTACACTCTTTGCGACGCCAACGGCCTCATGCGCAGCGCTGGAGTGCTCTTCTCGAAGCTCATGGAGCAGCGGTGGCCCAATTTCAGCAGGCTGACAAGCACACTCCAAGCGGCCGTCGCCGCCACGCTCGCGCATGACGGTGGCGCGTCCGCCTCATCCACCGCCTTCTCGTGCGCCGCGGCACTCGAGTACAGAACCAAAACCGGTCCCACCGTCCATCATAGGCCAGCGCCGCCTCCACCGACCAGGAGTCGCGAGGTTCCCGAGCGATCTCATCGGACGGCGCCACCACCGCCGAAACTCGCTCATGCCGCGCCTCCCGCGCCTCCCGCGCCTCACCAAAGGCCTCCACCATCGCTCGCGCCGGCGCCTTGCCATAGGCTGCCACCAACGCTCGCAACCCAGACCGACAAGCCGCCGTGGCGGCCCCATCGCTCCATGGCACCCATCGCTCCTTGGCATCCATCGCAGCCCCATCGCAAGCCGCCCCTGTCGCCCGCGCAGGCGCAGCTGATCTCGTGCCCCATACCAAGCACTGGAACGGTCCTAGGAGCGGTGGCGTCGGTACCCTCCTCTGGCGCCACGCCGTCACGGGCGCTGATGTTGGGCTCCGGCACTGGAGCGCTGGCGCCGATCCCCTCGCCGTGGTCGCTACCCTCCTCAGCCTCCACCTCACCTCTCGCGCGTGCCCATCCCGTTCACGTCGCGCGCGCGGCTAGCTTTCCGCACGACGACGACGATGACGAGCGAGGTCACTACGCGTTGGCGGCGCGACCGGCCTCGCCGCAGTGCAATCGTCCGCCGCCGCGTCCGCCGCCGCGTCCGCCGCCGCGCATCGACGCAAATCTGAGGCGTGAGGCGCTTGGAGGTCAGCTTGGAAGCGGGGTGCTCAACAGCGAGTCGCTGAACGTCGCCCTGTCGAGTCTGCTTTGGGTGCCTCTGAGTGGCCTTCGAGTGCCCTCCCCCCGCGCCGCCACCGCCGCCACCGGGCAGCCTCTAGGACACCGTCAGATGAGCCTCAAGAGTGGCACGCCCACCTTCGACGCAGGCGTCGTGGCGCAGCCTACGCCCACCATGGCGCCCAAGGAGCGAGTGCGATGTGAGCGGAGATCCTATCTCCAGTGGGAGGAGGACTTGAGATCGGACGGGAGCTCCGTTCTCAAGTGCGTGGATGACTTGAGATCGGGCGGGAGATCCGTTCTCCAGTGGGAGGAGGACTTGAGCCCGCGGGCCTCGCTTGCTGAAGCAGCCGACGCCACTGCCACCACGAACGCCAACGCCACTGCCACCACCTCTGGTACCGCCCTGGAGGTGCGTAGCTCTGGTACCGCCCTGGAGGTGCGTAGCTCTGGTACCGCCCTGGAGGTGTGTGGCTCTGGTACCGCCCTGGAGGTGCGTGGGTCGGAGCCGCCGCCGCCGCCCTTGGCATCAGCAGCGGGCAGCGCACGCACCTTTGTCTCGGCCAACCCAATCATCTCTCGGGTGCTCAAGGCACGTGGCTGGCGTGCGTGTGGTACGGTGGCGGCGGCGGATCTAGTGTGGGCGGTGCGATCGTCCGACATTGACTGGCGCCGCATACGCCCACAGCAGCTGGTCAACCATTTTGAGGCGCCATGCCCACTCACCACCAAGCTAGGTCTCGCATTCTGCCTCCGGGGTACGGGCGGCGCCGCCGTCGCGGAGTCCCTCCGGCCTCAGCTGCTGCTGGACGGCGTCGCCACGCGTGCGACACATTGGCACTTTTTCCCTCGTGTGTACGACCTGTCGGGAGCTGCGGAGGAGATGGCGGCCTTCACGGCAGACGTGCGGCTGACTGCTGCGTGCAGCGTACTCAAGCGACTGGTGAGCCATGGGTTTGTGCCCTCATTCCCGCTGCGGGCGTCCGCGCAGACGTCCAGAGGGCCAAACGATGCGGCGAGGGGGGCAGCGAGGGGGGCGGAGGCGATGGCCGAGGCGATGACGGCGGAGGCGGAGGCGATGGCGGCCGAGGCAATGGCGGAGGACGAGGGCGGCGTGCATGAGTCGTTAGCAGCGGCGGCCGTGCGCCACGTCATGCAGGCTGCCAGACGCTTTTCACAATCCGCAAGAGGTGGCGCCACGCTGGACCTCGCCACTCTCGCGTGTGGCCTCGACCTGCGCGCCTTCCCACTGCCAACGGCCGCAGACTGCGTCGTCCTAGCCGTCGGGAAGGTGAGCGAACTCTCGCTCTACCCCCTTGACACGCATGCGAACGCCCGGGACGGAGCCCATGCGGCCGCCCAGGCAGCAGAGGCGGAGGCGCTAGTGGCAAGAGCACCGGAATGTATAGTGCTCGATGCGGCGGCGGCGGCGGCGGCGGCGGCAGCTTTCTCCGTGGCGAATGCGTCTGAGGGCTGGACAGCCTCGCCGATGGCGCGCGAGAGGCTGCGCGCGCTCGGTGCAGCGCTCCTTGAGAGGCTGCGCCCCCTTCACCCCCAACTCGACCTTGATGGCACGCGTAACGTATGGGTGATCAAGCCGGCCTATGGCTCGCGCGGTCGCGGCATCGAGGTGCTCGCTGGCCGCCAGGCACTCCGTCAAGCCGAGCGGGTTTTCGGCGCGCCGCGAGTGATCCAAAAATACGTGGAGCGACCGCTACTGCTCCCATATTCGGAGCTACCAAATTTGGAACAGCCATGTGCGGAGCGGACGCGGCTGCAAGGGCCCCTGCGCTCCCCGACGCACAGCCCCCCGCCGCTAGGGCCGCCGCTCGGGCGCAAGTTCGACATTCGACTCTTTGTGCTTCGGTGCGGTGCAGGCGGCGGCGCGTTTGAGCAGTGTTGGTTGTATGACGCGATGCTGCTCAAGGTGTGCGCGGAGCCCTTCTGCCTCCGCCGACTGGGCGAGCGGTACCGCCACATCACCAACTGCGCCGTGCAGCGCGAGCGGCTGGGCGACAGAGACTGCGCTGGTCCCACTGTGCCAGCAGCGAACGAGGCCGCAGCAGTTTCACAGGAGGAGGGGGAGGGCTTACCGTCGAAGGCATCTCATCAGCTTTTGTGGAGCTCGGAGCGCTTCCGTACACACCTGGTTGCTCAGGGCTACGGGGAGCGTGCGTGGGAGACTCGGGTACTGCCCGCTATCCGCGCCGTCGTCGCCGCCACTTTCGCAAGCAGGGAGCTCACACTCAACGGTCTTCACACTCCTAACGGTCTTCACGCCACGAACTCGAGCACTCTGCGACCCCGCTCGTTCGAGTGCTTCGGTCTCGACGTCATCCTCGATGACTCGCTGCGCCCGTGGCTGCTCGAAGTGAATGAGAGCCCCAACCTGCGTGACCACGGCACCTCGCTCCTTGAGCCGATGCTCTCCGCGCTCCTCGATGTCGTGCTCGAGCCCGGTGGCGAGGGCGGGAGCTCCGAGTTGGGCGCGTGGCGCCGGCTGTAGACGTCGTTCTTGTTATGGGTGGGGCCATTCGGTATCGGACCTTGACTCTCACATCACACGGACCTCTAACTCTCATCATCTTGATCTGCATACTGTAACCCATACTATGTAGCTCACGCTCCCGCCAAAGCGGCACCGAGGACCTCAGCCACACCGCACACGGCCCATGACATCTCACGGCCCATGACACCGCAGCGCACGGCCACGTCCTCCACGTCGTACAGAGCGCCCGCAACGCCCCATCGTGATCCTGCCGGCCAGATCCTATTGGCGATGCCAGACGCAAGCAATCGACTCACTGCTCCACGTGCGCGCACGCTTCACGCGTGTTGCGGAGGTCAATAGGTAGGCGGTGCGGTACCGGCGCGCATTCGCTGTTGAAGCTGCAGCCCGCGTTGGAAGTCGGCGAGGTCGTCGGCGCTCAGCAGCTCGCCCGCCTCGTAGCGCCGGTGGAGGAGCGCTTGCCACACGGCAGCCGTGAGGCCCTCGAGCCGAGCCTCGCGCATCGCCTGCTCGAGCTGGACGCGCGTGAGGGCGCACAGCGAATCCGTATCTGCCGTGTCGCCGAGCTGGCGGTGGAGTGCTGCCGTCACCGCCTGGGCAAGCGGCACAGAGCCCATGAAGGAGGACATGCTTAGAGGGTGCTGGCCGAAGCCTCCCCGGGAGACTTCCACCGACGCCGAAGGCGACCGCGCCTCGTACATCGGCACAAAGCCTTGGGATGCTGAGCGCGTCAAGGAGGGAGCTGTGCGAGTCGAGGACAGTCTGGAAGTGAGTTGCTTCCGCCTCATATCGCGCTGCGCCATCGCGCGCATCTGGCGTCGCTCTTGATCTAAAAGCAATTGGCGCGTCTCCTCGGCGTCCTCGGCCGCGCGGCAGGCACGAGCCTCGTTGATCCCGGCGGCCTTGGACAGCATGCTCCCGCTGGCCGTCACTGGGTCCATCGGCGTGCCCGGGCGCCGCGGCGCGCGCGTCATCTGTATTGCTTTCCCATGTTCGAGGAACTGGCGCGTGAGCAGAGGCGTCGAGAGTGCTGATCGCGGACACGGGTTGTACAGCATGCTGCCGGACCATTGCGCCATGTTGCGTCGTCGTTACATAACATGTACCCGGTACTGCACCAGGAAGGCCGCACTTCCGCAGAAATGAATTCCGCATGACACAATTTGATTTTTTGGGTACATTAGACTTCCACCTCAAAACCCCTAAGCCATTCGGACCGGCCACCCAAGTACGGCTGTTGAGTCGGCCGCGGCTTCGGTCGTCGCGCTGACGTGCGGGGTGTGTGTTGTTGGTGGGTTTGGTTGGTTGTGAGATTCGTCTGTGTGCCTTTGTGCGTCCGCGTGTCCCGTGT
>PJAB01000116.1:0-40672 GCA_002887195.1 Chrysochromulina parva
AAGGCCCTGCTTCGCGCGGGTGGCCGAGTGCAGGACGCATTCCTTCAATCGCGTGCCTTTTGCAGTTTGCAGCGTGGACCAGGGACGGCCGGGTACGAGGCCGCTCAGTTGGTAGCTGCCACTTGCATGCCGTGGCATGCGGTGTCTCATTCACTCTGGCCAGCAAGCTGCAGGGCACGCGCATGGGAACTCCTTGCCGCATGCTATCAATTGGCATACCGTCGCAACACGCAGGGTGAGTTGAAGTATGGCAACGAAGCGGCGGGTCTGAAGGATGCATTGGTCTCCAGAGTGCTTGCGTATGGGCTCGATCGCACCGCTTTTGAGCGGACACTCAAGGGCGCGGCAGTGGCCGTCGCCTTGACTGTTTCGGACACTTCATCCCGAACGGTTGAGCCGCCAGTAGTGAGGTTGGCAGCGGAATGGTTGGATCAGGAGCTTGCGAAGAGAGCAGCAGTCCAAGGAGGAGGAGGAGAGAGTGTCGAGAGCGATGAGGAGGAAGGCGAGGAGGAGGAGGAGGAGGAGGAGGAGGAGGAAGAGGACGAGGAGGACGAGGACGAGGACGAGGACGAGGAGGAGGACGAGGACGAGGAGGAAGGCGCGGATGAGGAGCAGTAAGGCGAAGAAGGATGACGAGGGAAGAAGGATGACGAGGAGGCTTCGAGGGCGAGGACGCTACGATGAGCTTCACCGAGCCGACGGCAGGGGGCGGACTACGTTTCCACGATCGTGAAAACTTGCAGTCGCCACACGCCAGTGGCAGTGTTAAGTTTTAGAAAACCAGTAGCAGAATATTGGTCGTCGTGCGGGCGTGGTGTGAAACGTCTCTCTACTATAGGTCTACATGTACAATACGGAGTCCCGCGCCGCGCCGATCCGCTCGCGCGTCTCAGGGCGCTCACTGGCGGACGACCATGACCATGCAGTAGTGTGATGATCTCATGCTCAGCTAGAGGGCTGTAGGCGTGCCAGCGATCAGAGCTCGACCTTTGATTTCCCGTCTATCTTGAGAACCTCTATCTCGAACAGGAGAGTCGCTTGCTTTGGAATTTTCCATGCCGGGAAACCATTGGCGCCGTAGCCTTCGTGCGCCGGGATGCGGAGCTTTCTCACCTCGCCGATTTTCATGCCGAGGCAGCCCTGGTCCCAGCCAGTGATGACCTTGCCAACGCCCGCCTGGTAGCTGAACGGCTGTTGGCCAGCGTCCTTGGTGGACCAGAACTGGTAGCCGCTCTCCTCGACGATGCCGGTGGCGTGGACGGTCACCTGGCTTCCTTTGGAAACCGCACCCCCAGCGCCCTCAGTGAGCACTTCGTACGTGGTGGCGTAGCCAGCGATCGGATTCGCGAGCGATGAGGTGGCCAGCGCGATGACTAGCCAAATATTGAAATAGAGGCCGCGAAGGAATGTGTGCGCCATCGCCTCCGCAGAGTCGTTACAAAAGTCGGGCGCGTGTGAACGTGTGGTGGAGGAATGGTGAACAGTTGTCCCAAGCACATTACTGTAACCAACACGGTAAACAGTATGGATGGGATGCGCTCGCGGCGGTCGGCTCTAGAGACAAGAGACGCACGACGACCCGGCGGTACCGCCGAAGTGAGAACACACCCTATTTACATGGCATGCCATCCGATCTATGTGTAATTAAGCGTGATTTGCAACCGCGTGAAGCGCGAGCTCACGTGCCGCTCACCGCTCGTGTGCGGAAAAGATCTTGGAGTCGCAGCTGCCACGTCATCGGAGTCGCAGCTGCCACGATCCGCGCTGCCATCTCAGATACATATGGGGCTGCTCCACAAGTGCCCACCACGGCGCTCAGAACTCGAGGGTGCACTGCGTGCCGACGGCGCTGCTCTGCAGGGCCACCTTCGCCTCCTCATCGAGCGCCGGGTTGAGCGCCATCTTGAGCGTGGTCAGCTTGCACTCGGGCCGGCTCAGGCACCGCACCACCTCCGCCGCGCCCTCGGGCTCCAAATCGGTCGCAGAGAGATCGAGCTCGCGCACCGTCGTATTCCGCCGCAGAATGCCGGCGAGCAGTCGCGTGGCGGCCTTGTCGAGCGTCTTCTCGCGCAGGCTGACACTCGTCTGCCCTTCGGGCAGCTCGAACGCGTCGCAGCGAAGGTAGCCGAGCCTACAGATGGCGTTCGCACTGAGCAACACATCGGCGAGGGGCGTGTGGAGGCTCGGAAATTGTGACACGAAGCGAACGTCCAGCGACGTGAGCGAGGTGTTGCCCTTGAGTGCCGCGACAAGCCGTTGCCCATCAACGAGGGCGGAGCACAGGTCGAGCCGCGTCAGTTCACACGCCTCGCTTGTGAGCAGGTCGTACAGCTCCTGCATGCCGGCCGGCCCCACCTCTCCGCCGGCCACGTGGAGCGTCGACACGGCGCCGTACTCGTTCATCAGGCTTGGCTCCTTGCTTCGCAGGCGCATCCGTCGGAAGATCGCCCGGCATTGTAAATCGTCGACCTTCATGTCGTTCATGTACACACCGAGGCCGAGGACTTGCAGCTGGTTCGCCTTCCTGATGCGTTCGAGCAGCGCGGGAGGCAGCTCGATGGGCATGCCCTCGGCCGTGCTCACACCCATCGTGATCACGAGGCGGTTCATTAACAGCTCCTCGAGCACCGCGGGCGTGAACGACGCGAGCTCAGACAGCTCGCGCACCTCGGCGACGACCACGAGGGCACGCAGCTCCATTGCCTGGCCGAGCATGTCAGCGTGGGTGGGGTAGTCCACCTCGAAGGCACGCGTGAGCATGTCGCGCACGCCGACGCGCTTCTCCTCGGCGAGCGCCGCCGTGAGCGCTGCCATCGAGAGCGAAATCGGGACCGGCCGAATCATTAGCTCGACCTCGCCCGATCTGAGCAGCTCGGCCATGTGCGCGAGCACCTGTGCATGCAGCAGCTCGCGCTCGGGGCGAGACTGGGCGCGCAGCACCGTCACCTCGGCAGCGCCCACCTCGCCCATCAGCAGCGACTTGAACGTCTTGAGCGCGTTGATGGGCGCCGTGGCAAGCTCGCGCAGCTCGGCCGACGCGAAGCGCGGCCTCGCCCGCTTCGTCTCAGGCTCCGCAACGGCGCCCGCCACGGCGCCCGCCACGGCGCCCGAGGCCGCGGGCGCCGTGGTGAGCGCGGTGTCGGGCGGCACGTACCGGCTCAAGAAGAGACGTTGCTCGCACACCTGCAGCTCCTTACCGGTAGGCTCGTCCTTCACAGTCGCGTGGCGTGAAGCGAGCTTGTCGAGGTAGAGCCGGCACGTGTCATCGTACTTGGCGCCCGATGAGAACATTAACTTGGCGTGATTCTCTTCATTGAGGTCGACCTCGATCAGAACGCGCTCCGCCACCGCGGGCTTGCCCTTGCCTATTAAGGAGCCCTTGCCAAGCCGCACGCGGTGGGCCGAACCCGAGCGCACGCCCAGCCACTCGTCCACGACCGCCTCGACCAGCTGCCTCTCGTAGAGCAGCAGCAGCTTCTGGCCGCTCTTATAGGCGGGGGAGGAGGTGCGACTGACCGTATCGGGACGGAGCTCGATGATCTCGGTCTTGATCCGGTCCGCTTGGTTATCCATTCGGACGGAGCACCGGTCGTCCGAATGCACCTCAACCACGGTCGCAAAGCCAGCGCTGCGCTTGACGCGCGCCCCCACCGAGCATCCATAGGCGAGCCACTGTGGGGAAGAGGGGTGGCGCCGTGGTGAGCACTTGCATGCAGGGCAGGAGGATGGAGGAGGCTCGCGTGCGGAGGCGGCGTGGTGCCTGACCGGCGTCACGAGCAAATTCGCCTGCGAGCGCCCAGCCTGGCCAGGGACTTGCCACTTGACGTTGACGATGAGCGTGGGCTGTGGAGCGTCGGGCGCGGAGCTCATCTCCTGAGCCTTCCACGGGAGCCAAGTGTCGAAAAACTCGATGCGGTCGAAGAAGGAGTCGGACTTGTCGCGCTGCTCGCGCACGCGCCCTACCGTCTGCAAATTGAACGTCGCGGGGTGAGTTGATGGGAGGGGGGGGCAATCAGGTCGCCATCAATGTCGCAATCAGGTCGCCATCAATGTCGCCATCAGGTCGCCATCAGGTCGCCATCATCAGCGGAGATCGCACCTGCAATCAGATCGCAATCAATGTCGCAATCATCAGCGGAGATCGCACCTGCAAGTTGAACGTCGCGAGGAGCTCTATGGTTTCGTGACTCGGGATCGTCGACAGGTCTTGAGAGCCCTCGAGCGCGCCGTATGCCGCCTTGTGGCAGTTGAAGAGCAAGATGATGGCGCCGGGCGGCGCCCAGTCGTGCCGGGACGGGGCGTTATCCGCCCGGCCTTTGGGGCGATCGACGAGCTTCGTCAGATTCGTGTCTTGCCCTTTTTGGAGCGGCGGCAGGGGGGGCTCTGCCGACTCGTCCGTCTCCTTCTTCTTCGAGAAGCCGAAGAAGCGCCGGATGACCGCGACGCCCTGGCGCGCCTGCTCGACCGAGAACCGAACGCGCTGTAGTGAGCACTTGCATGCAAGGCAGGTCATCAGTGGCAATCAACGTCCTCGAGCTGGCGCGCCTGCTCGACCGAGGGCTTCTCGAGCGGATTGCGTCCGACGGAGAGCTGCAGCTCGTCGCTGAGCTCGCAGATCGAGATCGGGAGCTCGACGATCTTGTTCTCGGAGATATCGAACTTTTGGAGCGCCTTGAGGTTGCCGATCGCATTTGGGAGTCCACGCAGATTGTTCTTGTGCAGGTCGAGCGACTCGAGGCCCACGAGCAAGCAGATGGCCGGCGGCAGCTCGACGATCTGGTTGGAGTGGAGCGAGATGCGCCGGAGGGAGAGCATGGTCGCAATCAGCGAGGGGATCTCCACCAGACGATTCTTCTCGAGCGAGAGGGTGCGAAGATTGCGCAGCTTGCACATGGGCTCGAGCGCCTTGGCGGGGCAGTCGATGTCGTTCTCATCGAGGCGCAGGTCGGCGAGTGCGCGCAGCTGCTGGCAGATGGAGAGGGAGAGGGCTTCAATCTTCGCTCCGGTCGCGTCCTCGACGCCGAGGCCATTGCGCGTGAGATCGAGGGTCTTGAGAGGCGCCGTGCCGAGCCCTGCCACCACCGCAGCGGCGCCCACAGCCCCCAATTGGTTGTTCTTCAGGTTGATGTAGGTCACTGTCTGGTTGGCCGTCGCGAGGGTGCCCACGAGCACGCCCGAGAGGGGGCCCACGTTCGATCCAGTGAAGTCGATGCTCTCCTTCTCGCCCTTGCCGCCGCGCACCTGCGGCACCCGAAAGATCAGTGGCGATCAGAGGCGATCAGAGGCGATCAGAGGCACTCAGAGGCAACCGCACCTGCGAGACCCGAACCGGCAGCCCGTCGATCTTGACCTCGATGATCGCCGGGTGCGAGCGGATCGAGACGGCCATCTCGGCAACCCCCTTGGAGTCCAACTTTGGATTATTCGAGAGGTCGAGGAACTCGAGCACCTTGTTCTCGGACAGCGCGGTGGCGAAGTAGGAGGCATGTTCAGGCCCGACCCCACAGCCAGCGAGCGAGAGCTTCTTGAGCGACTGATTAAACTTGAGCACCCCCGCGAGCAGCATGAGCACAGCGCTCGAGACGCCCGGCCGTTGGTCGTCCTCGAAGGCCGCCGCGCCATGAGACGCATTCGGGGTGAGGACGAGGTCTGTCAGACCCTCGAGCACTTGGAACGCGTCGCACGCAAAGAGGCCGAGGCGGCAGTTGCACTCGTCCTGCAGCAGGTAGGATCCGAGGAAGGCGTAGATGTCCTCCTTGTTCGCCGACGGGATCTCGCGGATGTCGAGGGAGGTGAGCGACTCGTTGCGCTTGATCGCGAGCGCCGTCTCGTACCCGTCGAGCCCCACATTCGCGCGCAGGTCGAGCTTCTGGAGCATGCACGGCGCGCGCTCGGACCACAAGAGGCCCTTGAGCGCCACCGTCGTCTGCTTGCCAAGGTCGTTGTTCGCGAGGACGAGCGAGGTTAGCCGATCGTACCTGTGCGGCCAAAAGGGAGGTGGTGAGGCGCCGTGGTGAGCGCATGCATGCAAGGCAGGACCTCCGTCTCAGGGGGACAAGGGCGCCGTGGTGAGCGCATGCATGCAAGGCAGGCCCTCCGTCGCACTCAACGTACCCGGGCATCTTCTTCCCAAGCCCGACCGAAAGGCACGAGAGGAGCTTTCCGCCGGCCTTGTCGTTGAGCTGCACGTTGGTCAGGATGATCTCTCTCAAAGGGCACTTGGGCGACTCGAGCATCGGCCGAAGCAAAATGTGGCCGCCCTCGCCCTCAAGCCCGATGGCGATCCCGACGCCCGTGTTCGACAGGTCGAGGGTCTCGAGCGCCGTGTTGGGCGCGATCAGCATGCCGATCATCGAGCATGCTACACGCCCCATCGCGCCCTCGATGCACGTACGCGACAGGTCGACCCTCCGCGCATCGCCCACCACTTTGGACCCGTTGAGCTCGGGCACGGACAGCCGGATGACCGTCTGGCCCGCGATCCGGTTGGTGTGAAGGATGTCGAGCTGCGCGAGCGTGTCGTTGCCACGCAGCGCGATCCCGAGGGTCGGGATCTGCTCCATGCGCAGCTGCTTGAGGGTCATCGCGGTCAGCGTCCGGTTGCCTCGTAGGCAGCCAGCAAGGAATCGGAACGGCTCAACCTCCTTGAGCTCCGTCTTGGACAGATCGAACTCGCACGTGTCCACCGACGGCTGCAGACCAAAGTCGTTACAGAATGCGACGCGCGAGCCGGGATTCTTGAGCAGCGCCTCGCCGAGCGCCGAGCGCGCCGCGTTCGCGAGCGTCGCACCGGGGCCGATGTTGAACGTGGTCAGGGTCGTGTTCGTCACGAGCACGCCCGCGAGCAGCACCGCATCGGACGTGGTCGCCTCCTTTGACCATGTCAGCAGCTTCGTCTCGGGCGTGATCTTGAACACGTCACACTGCAGGAAGCCGAGCTTCTTGTGCTTGTTGTCGAGCAGCGCGCGCCCGAGGCCGTCCTTGGCGCGTGAGGGCAGGTACCGATCGAGCTCCTCGATGATCTCGATTGAGCCGAGATTTGGGTGAGCTCGCAGGAGATCCGCGAGCGCCGGCTCGACGCCGGGCTCGTTGTTCGAGAAGCCGAGGTGCCGGATGCTCGTGCAGTTGAGGATGGCCTTGGCCGCGATGCGCACGCCGACGGGGCCCAGACGATTGTTGTTCAGGTTCAGGTCGGTGAGCGTCCGGTTCGCCCCGATCGCGTCGCACACGTAGCGCCACTGATTGTCGTCGACGGTGAGCCGTTGGAGATCGTTATCTCCGAGATCGAGCAGCGAGAGCGAGGAGCACGTGGCGAGGCACTTGGTGAGACCGGCCACGTCATCCGGGCCGACGTCGTTATTCGCCACGTTGATCGACTCGACGTTGGAGTTCTCGTCGGTGATGAACCAGAGGGCGGAGCGGCCGTTGGGCGTGAGGGGCGCCTCCCGAAAGTCCCAATGCGCACGTTGCTTCGCTAGCAGCGAGCCGAGGTGGCCCGCGGCGATGCGGCACGTGTTGTTCATGTACCTGACGAGGGAGGCCATCAGAGAGGTCATCAGAGAGGCCAGCAGAGAGGCCATCACGTGCCGATTGTTGAGGAAATCAGCGGAGGCCATCAGAGGTCATCAGAGAGGTCGTCAGAGGTCATCAGTGGTCATTCGAGGTCATTAGAGGTACCGATTGTTGAGGAAATCGGCGGAGGCCTTGTCACTCGACCAGCCCGGCCATCCGATGCCGGCTGGCGGCACGAGGCTCGTCACGAGCATCAGCAGATGCTCCGCGTACAAGCCCTCCTGGAAGGAGAGGTGCTTGAACTGGTACTGTGCGGGTGCCTTATCCGATTGGACAGCGAGCGTCGCCGTGAGCGCGACGCCGTAGTCTCGGTCCATATCGAGGCGCGTCCACAAGCCGAGCTCATCGGGCGTCGCGCCGAGCGCGCAGGCCACGTGCTTCGAGGTGAACTCGCGCCGCCCGTTCTCCTGGTTCTGGACCGCCACGCGCCGGAGCATCTTCTTACCTGTGGGAAAGAGAGAGGGGCGCCGTGATGAACGCATGCATGCAAGGGGCATGCATGCGTTCGAGCGCCGGAGCATCTTCTTACCCATCTCGTTCAACGCCGTCTCGGAGAGGGCCACCGGCGCTGATACGTACTCGACGAGCGCCGTCACGGGCGCGTGCATCAGGTGCGACTTGGGGACGACGGCGGTGATGGCGGTGCGTAGGTCCGTGCCGCCCTTGCCCACCTTGTCGAGCACGCGCACCACGAGCGAGTAGCACTCGGCCACGTCATCCTCGCCCGCGACGACGCGTACCTTTTTGCCGCGCAAGATCGAGTTGAGATCGAGGACCGGCTCATTCTCCTTCGCCTGAGGAGGCAGCCCATCAGACGCAATCAGCATGCACTCATCAGGGCAATCAGTGGTCCATCAGTGGGCGCCCTCGCGTCCTCCTTCACACGCGTTCTCTCCTTCACACACACCTTGTGTGTCTTCTTGTCGGCGGCGTCCGCTTCCGCGGCGGCGGCGGCACCACCACCGCCGCCGCTTGAGCCCATCGAGAGCTCGAGTGCAATCTTGCGCTTCTCGCGTCGGGGTCGGCCGGCGCCTTCGCCGGCGGTGTCCTCCGCCGCATCTTCCTTGGAGGTCGCGGCGGCGGCGGCGGCAGACGCGAGGGTCGCTGCCGTCGCGAGGATGCCCAGCCGCTTCTTAATGCCGCTCATGATCCCAAGCTTGTACCTGATGAGGGAGGCCATCAAGGTGCCCTCAGAGGCCATCAGTGGCCATCAGAGGCCATTCGACGCCACTCGACGTACAGCTGCAGGCGGTCCTGCGGGAGCTCGTCGAGATCAATCGTGGCCGAGCCGCTCGATGAGGACGAGTAGGTGAGCAGCAGCAGAGAGAGGAGCACGGGGACGCCGATCGCCTCTACGAGGAAGGTGAGGAGGAGCTCGAACTTCTCGTTGAACTGGCTGGGCGTCATGCTGAGCACCCGGTCGAAAAAGTAGTCGTAGTGGCGTACCTGATGAGGGAGGCACTCAGCGAGGTCATCACACGTCATCAAACGCCATCACACGTCATCACACGTCATCACACGTCATCACACGTCATCACACGTCATCACACGTCATCACACGTCATCAGAATGTAGTCATTGTGGCGTACAAAGTTCATCTCGTCATAGTGATCTCGGAGCCTCTCATGTTCAACCTCGATGTTGATGGCGACGCAAACCCCCCGATGGCAGACGAGCGTATGGAGAGAGACATGCCTCATATGAGTCGGGTGCGCAAACTTGGGCGCGAACGCGTTGTGTAGCGAGAGCAGCGTCAGAGTCGCCGGCGCGCCAGCAACTTCACACGCGACCCCCTCCCGAAGGCGCTTGACCATGGCGAGGCACACCTGAGCTCGGGCGAGATTCGGGTCATCCGGGGGAGATCAGGGGAGATCAGGCGTCGGCTTTGGCGCACCTCGGCCGTTGGGCAGCGGAGCATGCATGCAATCACGTGCACTCAGAACCAATCACATGCACTCAGCGCACCTCGGCCGTTGGGCAGCGGAGCATAACCGACGCCAACCAAGGCTCGGGCGGCCTCTCCGTAGGCGGCGTCACGCCAGGATAAGTGGAAGCGATCCACACGGAGCACGGATCTCGCCAGACGAGCTCCGGCAGGCGTGGCGCCGTGTCGGGCAGAAACTTGCCCGATTTGTCGTCCTTCTTGAGCGCGAGTTGGTTGAAGTTGGCTTGCGCGGCCACCTCGCCCATCATGTGCATCAGCGCCGGTACGGCGCGTTCGAGCCCAAAGTACTTGCTATCGACGTGATGGATGGCCTGGTGCCAGAGGGCATACGCCGGAAGAGGGGCTGCCTTGGAGCCCCGACGTCCACCGCCCGATGGCGAGCGCCGCTGCAGCCCAATTTGGAAGATGCACTCGCGAAGCTCCGACTCGAAGGCTTTGTTCGGCTGCGCCTCCTCGAGCATGAGCACGGCCGGCTCGAGCTGCAATCTCGCGCACAGGGTAGATCCATCAGAGGCAATCACATGCACTCAGAGGCAATCACATGCACTCACATGCACTCACATGCACCCACATGCACTCACATGCACTCAGAGGCAATCACATGCACTCTCACCTGCGATCTCGTGCACGGGATGGGTACCATCCGAATCTCGTGATCAAGCTGGTCGAGCACCGACTTGTACGCCTTCGTCGGACGGAGCATCGACCTATTGAGAGAGCTCAGGTAGGTGGACTGCAACGGTTCTTGCATATCGATCGCCGCGAGGTGTGCCTGCAGATCGGCGGTGTTGTCGAGCGCGAGGCGTCTGCGCGAGGGCGCTTGCACGAAAAAGTTGCTCGCGTCCATGGGCACGCCGCGGCGGGCGAATGACCTTTCCATGTCCTCGTCGGCCTTTCCTGGACCTTTCCTGGACCTTTCCTGGTCCTCGTCGGCCGCCGCAGCCACGGTGCTCGCTTTCGGATCGTCCGCCTTCTTCTTCAGAGCCGCCTGACCCTTGCCTTCATTGCTTGCCTCAACTGCCGCCGCGCCACCGGCCGTCGGCTTCTCCTTGAGCGCGTCGCCCCCGGCAGTGACTCCCTTGTTCTTGTCTTTCCCATCAGCAGCCCCAGCCGCATTCTCGCGCTCCGCCCCAATGCTCTCGATCTCCTCGCGCACCGCATCGGCGCGAAACATCTCCTTGTACTGGGAGTCGAGGTCCTTGCGGCACTCGGCGATGTTGACCAGGTGTTCGAAGAAGAGGTTGCCTTGCAGCTGCATCTGGATCACATTGCGCTGCTGCTCCTGCGAGAGCTCAAGCAAGTTCATCACCACGAATCTCGACTTGTAGTCCTCGAGGTCCACACCTGACGAGGGAGGCAATCAGTGAGGCCATTAGAGGCAACCAGAGGCCATCAGAGGGCACTCGGGGTTTCGTCAGAGGCCATCAAAGGGCACTCAGGGTTTCGTCAGAGGCCATCAGAGGGCACTCGGGGTTTCGTCAGGGTTGTAGTCGCCGGGATCCACACCCTCGGGGCGCGAGGTGACGACGAGCCGGTTGCCCGAGGGCACGAGCTCGTAGTGCACAAACGCCTCGACGATGTCGCGCAGGCCGGCCGCCTCGTCGACACCATCGAGCAGGATGACGACCGCACGCATCTCGTACGCCTGCAGGAGCATCAGACGTTCCATGCGCTTCTCATTCTCGGAGAACTGGTTGGAGATGTACCTGATGAGTGAGGCGATCGGTGGTCATCAAGAGGCAATCAGAGGCACCATCAGAGGCCATCAGCGGACGAACCAGCGCATGAGTCCGTTCGGATCCTGCAGCAGCGCTGATGGGTCATCCCCGAGCTCGCGCAGCAGCCGCACGATACGTTGCACGAAGACGATCACAGGGACGAGGGGCAGGCCACCAAGGTCCGCCGAGCACTCGCCGCGCAGCCGCTCCGCGTTCAGGAAGAAGGCTTGCTTGATCATCCACGTCTTACCAGTGCCCGGCCCGGCGCGACAGAGCACAGGCTGCGCGGTGTGAGTGCCGTTCAAGCGTCGCGGAGACTCTTCGAGAAGCATCTCGACAAGAGCGGGCACCTCGCCAACAGTCATGTACGCGGGCGGGTTGCACCCGTCGTGCACCGTTTGCGCGACCATGAAGATCAGCTGGTCCTTAATCTGGAGAGAGTTGCTCGTGATCGCGTCCTCGACCTTATCCTCCGTGCGCACGAGGTACTCGCAGTACGCTTGCCGGACACGCTCGAACTTGTCGGCCGTCATCTCCTCATCGGTGACCACGTGGTCGAACATGTTCAGATCGGGCCACGCTTGGGTGCCCGTGGACGCGCCCGCGGGCTTCACATTCACCTGAGGAGGGAGGCAATCCAATGAGATCCGATGAGAACCGATGATGAGACCAGATCAGGGGAGATAATGGGAGATCGAAGGAGATTAGGGGGAGATCATGGGAGATCATGCGAGGCAGAGGAGATCGCACCAGGTGCTTCGCGCCCTCCTCCGCGTTGAATGCGCCCAGCCAGTTGAGCACGGTGGCGTCGACCAGCTTCTTATGATGCACCAGCAGGATGCGCGTGTCGCGCGCGTACCCCGAATAGCTCGTTCGCACCACGGTGGACGGCTGCAGGTCGACGATGGTCTCGCCCCTGACGCCGTCGAGCTTCGAGAAGCCGTCGACGCGCGCGACGACGCGATCGTCGCCCAAGATGCGCTGCACAGTCGCGCACTGCCCCGAGGGCGCACCCAACTTACGGATACACATGCGCGCGCCAATGGAGCACGCGTACGCCAGCCACGGGTGAACGCGGATCTTTGCGATCTCCTTGCCCCAGATGAGCTCGCATTCAATCGAGCCCGAGCCTTGCCAGCCGTCGAAGGCGATTCCGTGGCCGGTCGCGTTGACCCAAACGTCGGGGAATTCGACGCGCTCCAAAAAAGGCATCCCGAGCTCCGCGGCGAGCTTGACACGCCCGATACGGAGCTTGGACGCTTTGACGACGAGATCGAAGCCGAGCTCGGCCGGCAGCTTATCGAACGGCGTGTGCTTCTCGCCCGACCAACTCGTCACCTCGAAGGCCGCGTTGAAGCAGTTGAAGCAGAGCACGAGCGTCGCGGGCGTGTCGACGATCGTGTGCCGGGACGGCGCGCCGTCGTCTGGCTTGTACGTGGGCCGACGGCCCGCAATCTGGAACGGCAAACCGCCATTGTTCCAGCCGCGCTTGCGCACCACAGTGCCACCCAATCCCGATCGCTTGAGCTCGAGAGCGATCGAGAGTGACGATGCGGTGTGTGCCTTCATGTCGAAGGTGATCGAGAGGCGAGGCGCAGGAACGAGAGCTTCCTTCCCAGCCTCTTCCATCGCAGCTTCTTTCACAGTGATCCACCCAATCATCTCGACGGCGTCCGCATCTTTGGCGACGCACGCCTTCTCCGCGCCGTCAGGCATCGTCACGCTCTCAATGACGCGCACCAACGTGTCTTTGGCCACCGGCTCGAGCTTGCGTGACGTCGGGTCCTTGCCCTCGCGGCACGCCATGTTCTTCAAGACCCGCATCAACGGATACGCGGCCGCGGCGAGCTTCAGATTCTCTTGACCGTCCTTGGTCAGCCCCGTCACCCACCCGAGCGGCTCCGAGTCGCCTTCGAGCGCGATCAGCATGCGCTTCACACCGTCTTTCACCGTCACCGTCTCGACCACGCGGCAGAGCGAGCCCACCAAAACTTTGGATTTGGCCCCTTCTGCCTTGGATGCCTTCTCCCCACCGCCGACCACCGCCGAGTCCATCGCCTCAGTCTCGCGGGCGACCATCACGCCGATCGCGACGTGCACCGGCTTGTCCGCGAACGGATGAGCGAGCTCTACCTCGGAGGCCTCCTTACCGGCCTTCTTCTTCTTCGACTTCTTCTCTTTGCCGCCCCCACGGGTCACCTCGACCTCTTCCACGTTTTTCTCCTCGGCCTCCCTCTTCGCCTTCTCCTCCGCCTCCTTGACCGCCTTTTCGGACTCCTTCCCCTTGGCCGTCTTATTCCCCTTTGCGCCCTTCTTCGCACCCTTCTTCGAGGTTTCGTCAGCCTCGGCGCCGCCCGGTAACGGCTCGGCGCCAGGTAGCCCCGGTTCCGAGCCTGTGGGAATTGCTCTATCGTTGGTGACAGCGCTGCCGCTCACTCCGGCAGCGCTGCCCACGAGAGCGCCGCTCACCTCGGCCTTCACACCGGCCTTCACACCGCCCTTGTCGCCGGCGGCGGAGGGCGGGAGGGCCGTCGGATCGAGCTTGACCGGCACAGCGCTCGCCGGGCCAGGCAAGCCTACGCCCGATACGGCGCCTTTGATGGGCGCGGGAGGCGCGTCGTCCTCTTCAGCGCCCTCGAGGGCGGTGGCGATGGCCTTGTCGGCATGGGCGGCTGCGCGCATGGCAGCGACGAGGCCGCCGAGGCCGCCCTTGCCATCGGCACCGGGGATGTTGGCGGCCGCTGTCAAGGCGACCATCGATTCGAATCCCGTGCGTACCGGTGCGCTCAGTGTGTCCTTGAGAGCTTTACTCAGCCGCTCCGAGTCCGCCCTTCGCACAAAGTTTTCGGCCTCGAGTCGCAGCCCCCGAAGCCCGTGCAGTGGCAATCGATTGCGTTCGAGGGCGGCAATCATGGCATCGATGCCGGCGCTCGTGTACCGTCCGCGCGGCGCGATCTCCCCACAGATCCACTGCGGCACGAGGCCGCACAAGCCGTTGGCGTGCAGCACGAGCTCGTTCACAGTCGAGAGGTCGAGCGCCGTGAAGAGTGCCACGAGCGCCTCGGCGCTCCACTCGCCCCGCACGCCGCCGTAATTGGGCGAGATGCCGCACAGATTGATCGAAGTCAAGTCGAGCAGTCGCAGGCAGGGTGCCCGGTACAGCGCTTCCGCGACCGCCTTGCCGCCCTCGACGCCCAGATCATTGTACGCGAGGCAGAGCTCGGCGAGGGCGGGGCAATAGGCGAGCGACTCCGGCAGCGCCGCCGCAAACGACGCGCCCAGCCGATTATGCGAGAGGTTGAGCACGGTCAGCATGCGACTGCCATTCGGCGGGGGGACGCTGCCCGTCAAGTCGGTCGGCAGGGTCGTGAGCGCCGTGGCGAGCGCGCGCCCGGCGACGGGCTTGGCGGCGGCGGCAGCGGCGGTGGCGGCGGCGGCGGCGGCGGCGGCGGCGGCAGCCATTGCGGCCTCGCTCAGCCGCGGCGGCCCGCCACCCGCCCACCGCTTCGCCAGGGCCTGCAGCATCTTCGCACCGATCGAGTCGAGCAGGCCGACACGGGAAAGGGTGAGTGCATGCAAATGCTCCTGCGTCCCTGCCGTCGCCGCGAGCGCCAGCAGCCCCGACCCTTCACGCCCGTCGCTTCCACAGAGCTTGTTCCGGCTCAGGTCGAGTTGGCAGAGCGCCGTGCCTTTGCCGTCCAACACGACGCTCGCTAGCGCCACGGCGCTGACGTGCGTGAGCCGATTGCCGGCGACGTTGAGTCGCTCGAGCTGGCGCGAGGCGCTCAACGCCGCCGTCAGCACGCTCACCTCGGCGTCCGTCAGACGATTGTCGCGCAGGTCGAGCGTCGTCACCGCCCGCAGCAGCAGCCCAATGGCCTTGAGGGCCGTGGATCGATGGCCCCCTACCCTCGCTCGAATCTGGAGCTCGGATCCCGTCAGCTTATTCACACGAAGTTCGTCGCAGGACGCCTTGAGGAGGCCCCTGTGGAAAGCGGGACCAATCTCGGCGCCCAGGCGGAGCACGTCGGCCCACCACTCCGACCATCGCCACGGCTCATTCACCTCCGGTGGCAGCTCGAGCCCCTTGCAGAGCGCCTCTGTGGCAAAGAACGGCGCGCAGCTCGCCTCGGTCGGCGCGAGCACCAGCTGCTGCTGCTGCTTCGGGTCGTCCCCCGCCTTCGGCGGCGACTTGAGCAGCAGCGGCAGCGCGTCGTTCTTGGCAGCGCTCAGCACAGCGGAGAGGGTCGAGCGAGCATTCGGTGAGAGCTTGTACAGCGCCTTTTGCTGCGCGGCCAATCGCGCATTGCTCGGCGCCGGGTGCGCGCGGTAGACGGCCCGTAGCTCCTCGGGCTTGTCTAGGGAGAGGATCGCGACGTTCATATCGGACTCTGAAGCGACCGTTCGCCTCGCAGCATGCATCGTGTAAAAGGCGCTCTCGAGCAGGTCCTGGCGCGGGTAAGGAGGAAGGAGGCGCTCAGGATGGCGCGCAGCGACCAGAGGTGCCATCAGAGGTGCCCATCAGAGGTGCAATCAGAGGCCATCAGAGGTGTCATCAGAAGTGCCATCAGAGGTCCTCCCACCTGCACGGGCACTGCCTGCAGTGGAAAAGTGCTCGCGAGCAGCACAGGGTGGGTCGCGCGCCGGCGGTGCGCCGCCTCGGCCGCCTCGACGGCCGCCGCAGCAGCGGCCGCCGCCGCAGCAGCTGCTGCCGCCGCGGCGGCAGCGGCCTTTTGCTCCTCCCGTTTCAACTTGTCGGCGCGTCGTTGTCGCTTCGCTTTGAGCGCAGCTTCGATGACCGCCAGCGCCTTGGCCTCGCGCGCCTTCTGCTCGGCGGCAAACTGGCCCGAGAGGCTCGCCTCGCGCCGCGCCTTGACCGCGGCGCGCCGAGCGCGTCGCTCGCGCATTCGGCGCACCGCCTCGATGATCTTCTGCTTCGCGGCCGCGACAGCGGCCTCGTGGTCGGAACCCATCGCCTTTGCGACCGCCATCGCCTTCTTCTTCTCGGATCGCGTGAGTGGCTCATCGGCGGGCGGCTCGTGAAGCAGTGCCTCGTCGTCGGCGCTGGCCGCCACACCCTCCTCCACCACCGCCTCGATCTCCTCGTCGCCCTCCTCCTCTTCGCTCTCCTCGTCGTCGTCCACCTCGTCTACGAGCGCATCCGGCTCGCCCTCGGCGCGTGGGGTCTCTCTGAGTTGGGCCTTCTTCTTTTTGATCTTCTTCTTCGGCTTCGCCCGAGAAGAGCTCCCCGGGCTTTTGGGGCTCTTCGTCGCACCGCTGGAGGACAATTTGCCATGCTTCCTTGCTGGCGGCGTGGCTCGCACGTCAGCAACCGGTGCTGGAGGCATGTGTGGCGCAGGTTGTAAAAGGCCCACGGATCTACTCGGTTTCTGTGTGTCTCCCGCCGTCTTCACTCTCCTCGCTGGAGAGACCCTGCTTTGGGCGCAGGCCTCGACCCAGGGAGGGTAAACTTGACGCGTCGAACGGTTGAAAGATGTTTTGGCAAGAATTAGGTCCTCGCATGTCATGGCGTGTTCATGCGCTTTGCTTGTCAGGGGTGTCTTCTCTCCACCCTGGCATCCAGTGACATGTACAGTAGCGCAGTACCGCCTACGCCGCCTACGCCGCCGCCCACGCCGCTCTTGCTGACTTCGCGGGGGTGATACTAGTACGTCTCGCGGCGTACAATAGTATAGATCCGCAACTGGAAGCCAAACTTATTCCGTAGGAAACGGAACGCATGTCAAAACAGGTACAATTTAGAGGGTCTACATGAAACATGTCTGAGGGGTTAAAGTTATCCTTCCTTGTCATGTTCGGCCGACGACGCCGCCGCTGGCAGCCTCGCGATGCTAATGTCCGCGACTTTACTCGCGGCAGCCCACACGCCGCACAACCTCTCGGGCCGCCTGCTGCGGCCAGCAGTGCGACCCGCGGCTGCGCGCTGGCTCCGAGCGTCTGCGGCGGCGGGTGCCAGTACCGCACCGCTTCTGCTCCAGCGCGTGCTAGACCTGGCAGCGAGAGGTGACCTCGACGGCACGGCTGTCGCCATGGACGAGCTCACCGCCGAGGACTTGGGCGTCACCACCGCCGGGCTGACGCCTGGCGGACCCGTCGGCTACCACCACGTCTACGCAGACCAGGACATCTCGGTCGGCATCTTTGTCTTGCCTGCCGGTAGCGCAATCCCGCTGCACGACCATCCGGGCATGACCGTGCTCTCCAAGGTGCTCTTCGGCAAGCTCAAGGTCACCTCCTTCGACCGGCCGCTCCCCTCTGCATCGCCGTCGCCGCCACCGCCCAAGTTCGGCGGACCGTTTACGCTCTTTGGCGGCAGAGGAGCTTCCCAGCAGCTTCGGTGCGCAGCGCCCGTGCGGCACACAGTCGTCGCGCCATGTCCGACGCTGCGCCTCGATCCCGTGCGCGGCAACATCCACGAGT
Organism: Chrysochromulina parva; assembly: GCA_002887195.1. NCBI lineage: Eukaryota > Haptophyta > Prymnesiales > Chrysochromulinaceae > Chrysochromulina > Chrysochromulina parva. Next base: position 17,677 of record PJAB01000116.1, read on the forward strand.
TCGTCGCCGTCGAGCACACCGCCATCTTCGACGTCCTCACGCCGCCGTACGACGACCGATCCGGACGATCTTGCCACTACTACGAGGTGGAGGCCCCGGGCGCCGTCCTGGACGCTCAGCCGTTGGACGCTCAGCCGTTGGACAGTGTCCAGCTACGAGAGATTGGATGGCCGCCGAGCCTGCGCGTGGTCAATCGACCGTACCGCGGGCCCCAAGTAAGCCCGAATTGAGGTGAGGACCAGGCGCGTCCGTATCGCCTTCGCACCGCGGTCCGTACATGACGAGCGCCACGGTAACAGGCGAGACGAACTCCATCGAGACGTCCAGCGTCTACTATGGAGTGTGGTCTGGTGGCGCCCCTGCCCGCTGCAACGCCCGGCGCAATTTTAGATCACACCATCTTGCATTAGATGTTATAACCCCCGCAGGGCTTCCTAGCGAGTATCAAGCCGTCGGCGTCGCGGCGTCGGCGGTCGCCCGCGCGGTGCCGCGGGCGGTTTGCGCGCCGGCGTCGGGGGTGGAGCCGGCAGCTGTATACGGAATACGCTCGCAGCATCACGCTGTCGGAGAGAAAGTGGGGTTAGCGTCAATAATCTGACAATCCAGCGGAGCCCAAGGAGCCTACCGTCTTCGCAACCGTCTTCACGTCGCCGGCCCGCGATCAGGCCTCATCGTCATTCTTGGTGATGGGACATTTCGCCTTGAGGCGTTTCGAGGGAGGGCCGCCCCAGCCATCGCCGGTGACGTTGCATGGCTCAAGGCGCGGTGCCGCACTAAAGTAGTCCCGATCGCACGAGGCGCCGGCCTTCGCATCGGGAGGTCGGGGGAGGCTAGCGGCGATCCCCAGACACTCTCGGCACACGTCGGTCGGGATGAAACGCTCAGCTCGGAAAAGGCTCATCCACATGAGCTCGATGAGGATCGCCTTCTCCTTGGTCGTGTACGCGCGCCAAATCGGCAAGAAGCCCGCGCGCCCCATGTCGTCGTGCGGCGTCGTCAGCCAAAGCAGCAGCCTCGCGTAAAAGGCAGCGCTGCGCCCTCGGAGCTCTCCACGACTGGCCCCGAACTGGGCTCCGTACGCCCGGTAGAGGCGCGCTGGCACGCGCGTACTCGTGATGAGCGCGCGGTGCACGGCGGCAGGGCCCGTCGTGCTCTCCACCGGCTCTCCCGCCAGCTGCGAGTACAGAAACTGAAAGAGAGCGCCCTTGAACCGTTTCGCCATGCGACAGGCGCGGTGCAGCCAACGGTCGCCGTGTAGCATCGGGCGCAGGGCTGCCGTGACGGGCTCGACCCACACGCGACAACCGCCGAGGTACGACGCATGGCAGCGCGAGAAAAGCTCCATCTTGCGTTTCGCCTGCTGCACCCAGGAGAGCACCTGCACAGGCGCGTATGAGCTCGTCTGATTGAGCAGGCAGTCCATGTCGGGAGACACGGTGTACGGATCGCCCTGCACGAAGATGGTCGTGTCCGCGAGCTGGTCGTATCGGTCGACGATGTGACGCAAGTAGCCATGCCACTCGAAGCCGGCATTTGGCACCTGCCGGCACAATGTGGCGAGTGCGCATATCCGCGCCGGCGGCGGCTTCTTGCCCGTGTTGTACACAAACAGCCGCCAACCCGGGCGCGCCAAGTAGGGCTCGAGCCAGCCGAGCGGCTCGCGGTAGCGCGTTACGACGAGGTCGATCGACATGCAATCACGGGAGGAGAGGAAAGCGTGCCGTGGCTAGCAGCACTGCCCTCCCAATAGCCAAGCCAGAAGCGCCATTGAAGAACTCGACAATCTTGATGACGATATCGATGTGAACAGCGTACCGTGAAGAGAAAATAACTTGTCGAGGTATGACGCCGATTCTTCAAGGGGCAACTGGCATGTGTCTCACATACACTGCCGGGCCGGGGCCCCTCTTTTGAGGGCGCCCCCCATGCCTACACCGCCGCCGCATGTCAGCCGGTACAATTGCACTACGAAGAAGACGAGAGCGAAGGCGGTGGCAGCGGCGGTGGAAGCGACGGCGGTGCCGACGAATGAGAGAACCCCAGCATGGACGGGGATGGCTTTCGGCGGTGGTGGCGCTGGCGGCGAGGGCGGCGATGGCGACGGCGGCGGTGGCGGTGGCGGCGACTGCGGCGGATGCGGTGGCGGCGAGGGCGGCGGTGGCGGCGGCGACCGCGGTGGCGGCGGCGGCGGCGGCGGCGATGGTGGTGACGATGGTGGCATTGCCGGTGGCGGCGGCGACGGCGGCGACGGCGGTGGCGGCGATGGCGACGGCGGCGGTGGCGGTGGCGGCAGTGGCGATGGCGGTGGCGGTGGCGGTGGCGGTGGCGGCAGTGGCGATGGCGGTGGCGGTGGCGGTGGCGGTGGCGGCAATGGCGATGGCGGCGGCGGTGGCGGCGACGGAGACGGAGACGGCGGTGGCGGCGACGGCGGCGGTGGTGGCGACGGCGACGGCGGTGGCGGCGGTGGTGGCAACGGCGGTGGAAACGGCGGCCGAGGCGGAAACGGCGCAAAGCCTGGAGGGAAGGGCGGGAGGGGGGGCATTGCCGGGGGCGGAAGGCCAAAAAAGCCGAATTCCACGAGTTCCGATTGAATGGCATGTTCCACGAGAAGCACTTCTCCGAGAACCTCTGCCTCGATTTGAAGAACCCCTGCCTTGAAAACCTCTGCCTCTTCCTTTATCGGCCGGCGAGCGAAGACCAAGAGAAGTAGCACCAGCACCAAAAAAGCTCCGGCTGTCTTGCAGCACAGGATGTTTGACGATGGCGTCTTCTTGTACTCTCCGAAGTCCTCGCCAAAGGAATTGCGTCTGACTTCAACGGAGCGGCGGCGTGCTTCAAGTGCTTCAGAGCGGAGCGACTCCACGTCGCGAAGTGCAGGCGAACCTCCACCAGCAGTGGATGATCGGAGGAGGTGTATGTGATTGTCCGATAGGTCCAACGTCTGGTCGGTCGCAGCCAGGTTCATAGCAGCCAGCTTCTCCTCTGGCTTCTTCTCTAGTTTGCGAAGGCCTTCGACTGCCGCTAGGATCTTGCTGCCTCCAGTGGTGCTATTCGGAGGGCTTTGCCGCAGTATTTTCATGGCTTCAATTGCATTCCCAGCATCCTCATCGTGCTTGAAAATGGCGTTCAGTCTGGCTAATTCTTTGGTGCGGGTTTCTTGGCGCGGATTCATCTGCAGCGGCTCCGCATCCATCCATTTGCGCTTGGCTTCCTCCCTAGCGCGGAGCTCTGCATCCAATTTGGCCCGGAGCGCGGCGAGCTCCGCATCGGCCGCCTCATGAACTTGCCAGTCTCGAATACCCATCGCCGCCACCCGCTCGGTCTCCATCTCCTTCTTTGTCCGCTCTGCCTTTGCCTTTGCGGCTGCCGGATTGGAGCCGGTTGGCGGAGGCAAGGCCTTCGATGATGGAGGCGACGAGGATGGACGAGATGATGAAGATGGAGGCGATGGTGATGGACGCGATGGTGGACGTGATGTTCGATTGGGCCCGAGGGAGGCACTCAAGCTCTCCATCGCGGTCTGGGTTGCTGCAAGCGCAAAGAAGCAGAAGCGAGTAAATCGACGGAGCGAGCGACTAGGAGAACTATTTTGGAAAAGTTTCAAGAAAGTTTGGGAACCGCGGAGTAAGTTCAAGTTCATACAGTACGTGACATGTAGGCGATACCTTCGCACACCTCACCGGCGCGGCGCACCGCGTCACGACGCGGCGACCAGCGCCGCCACCGCGTCTACATACTCCTTGAGTCCGCCCACGACGCCGCTGGACATCGCGGTCGCCTTGAGGAGGGAGGAGGCGACGCGGGCCGCCATCGGCTCGCCGGGCGCGGAGACCATGGGCACGCCGCCCCACAGGGCGTCCGAGCCGGTCGTGTGCGTGTTGTACTCGGGCGTGTCGACGCCCAGGCTTGCCGTCGCCACCCGCGCCAGGTGCCCCGGGATGTCCGCCACCATGGGCGCAAACATGACGCGCCGCCGCTCGTGCACGCCACACGCGGCGAGCTCGGCACGCAGAAAGGGCTCGGCATCGTCCGGCTGACGCAGCAGCCACAGGCGGGAGTCGGGCCCCGAGCGCAGCAGCGCCGCGCACCAGAGCTCTCCAGCCACGCGCGAGAGCTTGTACGCTTGGTTGAAGTTGATGAGGATCGGCCGTTGCGACGAGGGCGGCTGCTGCGGCGGCTGCGGCTGCGGCTGCGGCTGCTGCTGCGGCTGCGGCTGCGGCTGCTGCGGCTGCTGCGGCTGCAGCTGCTGCGCGTGCGATGGCGGCAGCGGGTGGCGCCTGTGGTCGTTGACCTGATAACAGTGCGGCTGTAGCACAAGGCGTTCGCTCAGCGCTTCGCGAGCACGCACCGTGGCGAGCGGGGGCGCGGCGTAACGGTCGAGGAGCATATAGGGGACAAAGGAGGCTCCCATCGAGCCTGGGTATCCCACAGCATGCATCACGATCGGCGCGAGGCCCATTGCCAAGAGCTCCGCGCGCTCATCGGTGGTGTACCCGTTGAGGTCGATGAGCACATCCAGCCCGAGAGATGCGATGCGATCCGCGGCGGCCGAGGTACCAGCGAGATCGATGATCTCGGAGAGGTTGACGAAACGGCGACCGGCCGCGGCGGCGTGCACAAAACGGGGCTGCCAGCCGGAATCGTCGTCGGCGCTCAGGGAGAGGGTCCAAACCTCCAGACCCGAGCTGCCGCCCGCGCCGACAACCGAGCCTACACCCGAGCCTGCGCCGCCGCGCTCGGCATTCACGCGCAATGGGCCCCCGCCAGCGTCGTGAAGAGCACCGCGCCGTGCCGAGTGCCACCTGCCCCGATCTCCCTCGATCTCCCGGCCGGTGGCGTGGGGAGCCTCCGCCCGCCTGCAGAGCTCTTCGAAGAGACCGAGCGTGAGGAAGGCCATCACGTGTAGCCGCAAATCCGCAGACAGCAAGCCGACCCGTAAGGAGCGCCGTGTTGGCACGTGCACACCCGCACGCCTGCCGGAGCCGTTGACTAAACTGCCGGAGCCGTTGACTAAACTGACGGACTGTCGGCGTGCGCTCGTGCCCTCGCTATGCGCGCCGTATTGGGCAACCCTCACGAGGCGTGCCGTCGTAAGGTCACGCTGCGCGCGTGCCTCTGCATACAGTCGGCTCGAGCGTGCAGGGAGAGGTGAGGCGAGCCCATACAACGGATCCCAATCACGAGCACACGCACCTGATGATGGAGGCCATCGGAGGCCATCAGTAGCCATCGGAGGCCATCAGTAGCCATCGGAGGCCACCAGTAGCCATCGGAGGCCATCAGTAGCCATCGGAGGCCATCAGTAGCCATCGGAGGCCACCAGTAGCCATCGGAGGCCATCAGTAGCCATCGGAGGCCATCAGTAGCCATCGGAGGCCATCAGTAGCCATCGGAGGCCATCAGTAGCCATCGGAGGCCATCAGTAGCCATCGGAGGCCATCGAAGGCCATCACACTCGATGAGCTCACGCACCACGCTCGATGGCGGCTCTCGCTCTGTGCATGAGCCCATCGACGTCTCTCCAGTCCGCGATCCGCATGCGCGCAATCGCGAGCTGGCACGCGGCGCCCTCGCTCGAAGGCGCCGCACGCGCCGCCGCCGCGAGCGCGGCCGCTGCCTCCGAGTACCGTCGAAGTTGAGAGAGGGCGAGCCCCTGGGGCGTGTCCCAATCAATCGAAGGCGAGAGGCGTCGACCGTCTTGGATGTGGCGAAGCGCGAGCTCGGGTAAGCGGAGCTCGCCTGTGGCGAGCACCGCCAGATTGTTGTAGATCTCGCCCATGGTTGGCGCCACCAGCAGCGCCCGAAGGTAGGCTGCGTGCGCCTCGTGCGCCCGCGAAAGCTCCTTGAGCACGGTGCCTCTGTTGGTGAGCGCGCCCGCATGGCGGCCATTGTGCGCGAGCAGCGCGTCGTACGCCGCGAGCGCGGCGTGCGGCCGTTCCAGCCGTTGGTGCACGAGGCCGAGCTCGAAGTGCGCGTCCTCGTACGTGGGCATCAGGCGCACCGCTCGGCCCAACGCCTCGGCCGCGTGCTCAGGCCGACCGAGGAAGGACTCGGCGAGTGCAAGCGCGCGGTGCGTCGGAGCGTGGCCAGGGCTGATGGCCCGTGCAGCGAGAAAGGCCTCACGTGCTTGCTCAGCGCGCTGCAAACGACCCAGAACCATGCCGAGGGCCATGTACGCCTCGGTGCCACCTCCCAATTTCACAGCGAGCCCAAACGAGCGCGCGGCACGAATTTCTTGCCCGCCGTGCTCAAAGGCAGCACCTAGCCGGAGCGCGAGCGCAACACGCGTGCGCACATCCGCGGCGTCTGTGCGGCGGAGGGCGAGCGCGGCGCTCGCGATGAGCTGCGCCACGTCCACGGGCGACGCCATTAAAAAGGCGACTTCACACACACGAAAGTCCGAGCGCCGTCCCAAAAAAGGAAATTGTTCCATAAGGATTCGGACGAGTGGCGCACAATGCACACATTACTACGTTTGAGTCCATGCGAGACATCACATCCGAGAGATCGCCCGAGATCGACCCGCTGCATGCGCTGGCTTGCGCCGTCACTGCCATGCCGCAGACACCGCCATGCAGCAGACACCGCCGCCCGTGCATACCGCCCCGATCACACACTGCAGCCGGCGCCGGCGGGGGTACCTCATACCCTTTTCGAGATCTTCTGTCCATCCTTGCTGGCCATGGCCGCGCTGCCTTCCGCGCTCGCGTCCTGGATCAGACCGATCGTCTTGTCGCGCTTGTACTTGTCCATCACCTGCACCTTGATGCGCGCTAACTCGAGGTCCTCCTGCGGCAAGCCCACCTCGAAGCCGACCTTGAGCGCCGTCTTCAGCGCGACCTCGTCCGTGCTCTCGAGCGAGCTGTCGAAGATGCCGTAGTGCCAGCTGCCCACGAGCTCGATCAGCTCCTTGCGCGCCGCCTCCTGCCTCGAGGCCATCTCGAGGCGCTTCACCTCGGCCTGCTCGATCATCGAGATCGCGCACGGGACGAGAAGGGGGCGCAGGCATGGGAAGTGGAACGAGATGAAAGCGAGCGGCCCTGCACGCAGGCTCGCCGCCGCCAAGTCCTCCATCTTCTTCAGCTTGAGCTCGGCGCGCAAGATGAGCGCCTCCTCCACGCAGTTCTCCTTGGCTTCGGCGACGAGCTTGACCAGCGTGTCGAACGTCGCCGTGCCGGTGGGCGCGTTGACGCGCGCCGTGAGCGCCTCGCGGCTCTTGGACTGCTTGGACTGCGCCTTGGTGGCGGCGGCTAGACGCGCCTTGGCCGTCGCAAGCACCTCATCGGGAACGTTCACGTCCAACTCCCCCATGCCAAATATGGTCATGGCGGCATGCTTCTCCTCGCACTTTCGGATCGCCGCCTCGAGCGCCGCGCAATCGATCTCGAGCGGCGAGATTGCAGGTTCGCACAGGGTCTGCATGCGGTCGGCGACCGTCGCGATCGCGAGCTTCTTCTGCGCAAAGGCGACCAGGTCCTGCGGCACCGTCGCATCCAGTGCAATCGCCTTGATCACCGCGACCTGCGCTTTGAGCGCCTCCTGAGCGCCTATCAACTCCTGCTCGAGTGCACGGAGCTCAATCTCCTGCTGAGCTGCGGGCGGTCTGGGGATCTCATGCTCGATCTCCCGCTCCGTGATCGTATCCGTGCGCACCCACGCCGGCAGCAGCTCGCCCGTCTTCGACCGGTCCTCGGGCTTCTGATGGTGCGCGCGCTTCGTCACCTGCTTCTTGAGGAACGCATCGCGCTTCTTCTGCTGCTCCATCGTCTCCTTAATCAATTCGATCTTCGCCTTGAGGGCACCCACCCGCACCTCGAGCTCCTCCTGCCGCTGCTGCTGGAACATTTGCTCCTCACCCCCCACATCCGCGAGCTCGGCCATGAGCTCGGGGATATTGAGCAGCCCCGGCGGCTTCTCCGCCTTGGCAAAGAGCCCGGCCGACTTGCCTAGGCTCGCGATGCGCTTCTCGCTCTCCTCGATGATCGCTGGGTCGACGCGCGCCTCGATGCACTCGATGAGGATTTCATTCACCTTGGCCACGTCGATCATGAGTGTCGGCACCTTCATCGCCGTCGTGAGAGCTTTGAGCGCATCGTCGCGCCTCGTGCGCGCCTCGAGCCAGAAGTCGAGCTTCGCCTGTGCTTTGATTCGCAGGTCCTCCTGCCCTCCGCACCGGTTGGCCTCCTCGAGGGCCAGCTTGAGATCCTCGATGATGCCGAAGCCGTCGTGAGTGAGCAGCTGCGGCTGCGCGAGTGGCAGCAGCTTGTCCTCGCTCTGCGTCTTGCGGCACACGAACTCGTGCGCCTTTGCATCCAAGATGAGCTGCTCCTCGATGCCCTCCTCCTCCGCCACCGTGATCGCCGCGCTCAGGGCTGCCATGTCGCAATCCGAGGGCGGCGTGGTGCACGCGCCGGCAAGGCGCTCCTTGGCAAGGTCCTGGCGTGCCTCCTTGCGCTGCACGATCGCGTCCTCGTACGCCTTCTGTGCCTTGGCGAGCTTCTCCGGGTCGGCGGAGGCCGCTTGAGCCGTCACGAGCGCCTCCTTGAGCATCAGCAGCACTGGCGGCATCTCCGTGAGCGGGCGCACTCCGAGATCGAGCAGCTCGGCAGGGTCGATGCCCTCGACGGCCACCTTCATCGCGTACGTCGCCTTCGCCTCCGCCAGCTTCACAGCCGCCGCCTCGAGCAACGCCTCCAGATCCGCCTTCATCTTCGCGACGTCGGCGTGCGGCTCGGGCCTCGCCGGCGGCGCGGGCGGCTCGCTCTGCGGCTTGTTCGCCCTCTTTCTTTCGGCCTTGTAGGCATTCTGTGTCGTCTTCGCGTCGTCGTTCTTCTTGCGCAGCGGCTTCAGCACGGCCTCGTCCATCCCGAGTGCCAACGCCGTCTTGAGCGCCTTTTCCATCTCGTCGGTCGCCACCGCCATCGGCTCCGGCTTGATGAGAACCTTCATCCACTCCTCTACCTCCAGCCTTTGGAGCGTGTTGTACGCGCCGCCAGGCGCCTTGGTGGCAGTAATCGCCCCCTCGAGCTTGGGCACGTTGATGTCCCATGCCCCGCCCTCCGACAAATTGCGCAGCGACTCAATGCCCTCCGTCAGCTCCAGCTGGAACGAGATGATCGCGCTCAGCTTCTCGCGCGCGTCGGCGAGCTCCTTCTCATCCAGGCCTGCATCCACGCCGGCATCGAGCGTCGCCTGCATATACGCCCGGTCGCCCGTCAGCTCCGACGCCGCCGCCACCACCGCCGTGAGCGTCTTCCGCGACTTCTCAGCGACTAACTTCACGGCTCCTTTCATCTTCTCCAGCTCCGCCGTCGCCTGCTCGAGCGTCTTGGCGAGCTTCTCCTCCACCTTGTCGGCCTTTTTGACCTTCAACTCATTGCGCACCTCGACGAGGGCGCCCAGTGCCTTCTTGGCCTCCTCTGTGGCCTGCTCGAGCGCCTTCATCTCCCGGCCCGGATACAGCTGCCTGTTCCGATCGGCGAGCCTCTTCTCGATGTCAGCGAGCGCCGCCTTGACGGCGGCGTACTGGGGTGACGCACCCACCTTTCCCGACATGATGCGACGGCCGCCTTCGGGCGCAGTCGGCGGCTATCCGGGCGGCTGCAGCGGTCCCGCGAGCGCGCAGCGCAGGAGCCCTGTGGAGCAAATGAGTCCAGCCAAAAGGCTTTCGGCTTTCGCACACGCTCGTTTCGCTCTCCAAGTTTTCGCCATTGTGAAAAAGGGGAATTCTGTGCATATTGTAAAAAGTTTCGCATTAAGCAAGCAAGCAAACAAGCAAGGCAGCGCCCACAGTCGAGTGCGTAAAAAATAACACATGTACATATTCTCTCACCAAGCTACAGTTTGGCCATCGGCCGCGCGGGCGACGCAACTCCGACTTGCGCACTCGCAGTCGCACACGCCTCGCGGCCTTGAGGCTCGCTCGCATGCCGGCATCAATGTCGCTCGAGATCGCATCGAGCTCGATGCCTGGACGGCCGGCACGTTGCTGCCACAGGAGGCGACACGCTGGCGGGGCGAGGCGTACCGCACCTTGCGTGCATGCAAGGGCTGTTGCATGCGCGCGCGAATCTACCGGCGTAGAGCATCGAGGGACTGCTTGAGTGAGGCGATGAGGTCGTCGGCGTCCTCGAGGCCACACGAGATGCGCACGAACCCGTCGGTGATGCCCACCTTCAGACGGTCCTCCTTGAGCATGTTCGCGTGCGTCATGACCGCGGGCGCTGTGCAGATGGATTCGGCAGCTCCGAGGTTCTCGCAGAGCGACCACGGGCGCTGGATGGAGTTCATCATCGCACGGCCGCTCTCAGTGCCACCCTTGACTTCAAACCAGAGCATCGAGCCGTGCACACCGTCCAGGTGCTGACGGTCGGCGAGCTCCTTCTGTGGGTGCGAGTCGAGGCCTGGATAGCGCACCGTCTCAACGGCCGGGTGCTTCTCGAGAAACTTGGCAATCGTCATCGCTGTGGCGCTCTGCTGCTTGACGCGCAGCGCGAGCGTCTTCGTCGTCTGCAGCGTGTAGAACGCGTTCTGTGGCGACATGATGTTGCCATGCACATTCTGCATGTGCTTGATGCGCTCGTAGAGCTCCTTGGTGGCGCAGATCACGGCGCCCCCCACGGTCATGTTGTGGCCATCGTAGAACTTGGTCGTCGACTGGATGACAAGGTCGGCGCCGAGCTCGATTGGCCGCTGGATGATCGGCGTTGCGAACGTCGAGTCGACCACATGAGGGATGCCGTGCTTCTTCGCAAGCGCCGAGACGGCGGGGATGTCGGTCAACGTGAGGGTCGGATTTGCAGGCGATTCGGAGAAGATGAGCTTCGTGTTCGGCTTGATGTATTTGGCGATGGTGGCAACGTCGGTGAAGTCGACAAAGTCGAACTGCATCCCCATGTCCGTGAACATCGTTCGGCACACGCGGTTCGTGCCGCCATACGAGCAGTTTGTGATGACACAGTGATCGCCCGCCTTCATCGTGCCGCTGACGACGGCGATAGTGGCCGCCATGCCCGTCCCAAAGCACGCTGAGCCGTAGCCGCCCTCGAGCATCGCAATCTTCCGCTCGAGCGTCGACACCGTCGGGTTGTTCGTGCGCGAGTACGAGTAGCCCTTCTCGAGGTACTGCTCGATCGAGTCCTGAATGTACGTGGTCGACTGGTAGATGGGAGTGAGGATGGCACCTGAAATGGGATCCGGATCGATCGCGGCGTGCACGAGCTTCCTGCGGGATGCACGCGAACCGCACACGGCCGCGGCTCAGAGCAAGAGGATCGCGTGAAAGATTGGCAAACGGCCGGTCGGCACGCACGTATTGTAGCCTAGCTCCCTGTCAATCCACGTGCCACTCTTGGGCAGCGTGCTTTTCGAGCGTTGCGTGCAGCTGGCACCAGCAGCAGCTGCACGTGAGGCTGAAGGCAACGAGGTTCGACATGCGAGGCGAGACAGCATTCTGAGTTTGTTGCGGAGACCGCGGCAGACGCGACTCAAACTTTTGTCAAGATTCTTGATGATGTCTGTCGGCCTGCAGAGGTGTAATGGGTGGCGCAGCGCCGGGGGGGGGGGGAGCGCGTGAGGGGCGGCCGCGTCTTTTTTATCCCTACCCTGATTTCACGTTTCATTTTATTACCCTCTTCCCTCAATTTATTAATGAAACCCCGGTCCGCGCATCGGGTCCGCGCCAGTGTGTCCCCGCTGACTCTTCCGCCGCGCGGCAGCCGCGCCGGGTCCGGCGGCGCGGGCGGCGCCACTCGCGGCGTGCCCCTCTGGCCCGCCTGCCCGTACCGACGCCTACTTTGGCCGGATTCCCGCTAACAACATTACGCACCACTCTTAAGTCTCGTGTATCAGGGTTCATGCCACCATCCCCTTTTGACCCCTATACCCCCTAACTCGACGTCGCAGGCGAGACTTGTTTTCGCGCCGTCCGAGAATCCGCGGGTAGTTCGATGCAGCAGAGCGTCGCCAAGAAGCGCTTCGCGCTTGGCGAGGTGTAGAGCTCGACGGACTTTTGGTAGAAGTACAGTGTGAGGGCCCCCACGGTGAGCAGCAGCGTCCAGGTGCCACCGACGGTGGAGATGAACTGGAGGAGATCTTTCTGGTCCACTTCGACCGAGGTCCACTGTGCGTCGATGAAGAGTTGCGTGGCATACTGGGACGTCACGTTGTGCAACTCCGCCACCGACGTGTCAACGAGCGTCACGCCCAAAAGAGAGGGGTACCACTCGTAGCGCACGTAGCCAAACCCCACCGTCGTGTGGTTGGTCGTGTTGACGAGGTTGAAGAGCGTGCGTCCCGCGCGGATCGGAACGTCGAGCGCGACGGGGACCCCCGTCACGAACCCTATCGAGGTGACACCCACTCCGAACGGCGACGTGCCATTGTGGTACGCGAACAAACCATCCTCCGGGTTGTCAGTGTAGCACGCGAACGTTGTGACAGCCTCGCCATTTAGCAGCGAAACGATCTGCCCATGCTGCAGCGGTGCCCCCGCCGCAGCCGTCGCAGCGCGACAGTTTGCCGAGCTGCCACGCTGCCCCGAGTACGACAGCGCGAGCAGGCAGCCCGATGCCGCCTGGCAGACAATATTCATCGGAAAGAGCGGCCCATTGCCGACGCCGCCAATCGGCCCATCAACGACGGTCCATTTGAGCTCAGCGGACTTGGGAAAAGGCGCATCACGGAATTTGAGCGACTCGATCACTGTGTACGCGATGAGCAGGGCCATGGCAGCAAACGTAAGCAGGAAGCCTTGAACTGTCTTGGGCGCCGGGTCCCCGTCACCAATCTGATCGAGCTGCTCGAGCACCATAGCTGTCTGGTCGGACACGAACTTCGTCGAGCGTGCTGCTGCGGCCGACGCTGCGGCCGTCATATCCGACAAGCTATTCCTGCGCTGTAAGGGTTGTGCGTCGGGAGCGGAGTACTTCTCCGCCATTCAGCTACCTCTGAGTGATGCCGGTACGCTTTTGTGTCGCTCGCGACGGATTCAGACCGCGGCAACACAGGGCAGCAGTCTCTGCGGGCCAACGCACGCTGATTAAGTTGATGATCAAGTTCTGAACGCTCATCTGAGCGCTCGACGCGTTACGGCTGTGCCGCCTTTCCTCCCGCTGTTCTTCGCGCGTCACTTTGCCCGAGCTACGAGCTCGCGCCCTACATGCTGCATGCATGTGCGTACCTCTGGCGCACATCAGTACTGGATTGACTTACATGGAGTGCGTGAGTGAGTGAGGGCTTGGAAGAAGTTCGAGAACATTTGTCCGCTTTAGGAAACACGAAAACCATAAATATCCTTTTTCGACAACCCTGTGTGCGGCGGGCAACAACGCCTCGCTCGGGGTCGCGGAGTCTTCATGGTGGCGAACGGCACGCGCCTTTTCTGCGCGCCCGCAGCGCACGCGGCGGTGATCGGCGCGCAGCTTGTGTGGAGCTCGTGGACTGTGCTCAGCAAGCGCTTGATGGGCACCGGAAGCGATCCGATCATATTTGCGACCTGTCGCGAGCTGGGCTGCGCGCTTGTTCTGTGCATGGCGACTGCCGTTCAGCGCTGGGTCTCACGTGAGCCATCGTCCTCATACACGCGCCGCGAGGTCTTTCTGCTTGTTTGCTGCGGCGTGGCGATGGGCGCCATGCAGCTGACCTTCTTGCTCGGAGTGCGCAAGGTGGACGCCACCACGGCTAGCCTGTCCAACCTGCTCATCCCGATCCTCACGCTCGTAACCACAGGAGTGCTCGGCTGGGAGCCGCTGCCGCTCTGCGGTGCACGATGCTCCGCCCTCTGCCCGTCGTACACCAAGGTCGCCGGTGTGCTCTGCGCCTGCGCCGGCTGCGCCGTCCTCATCTACAACCCGACGGGCGCTCTGGACGGCGCTCATCCAGAGGGCGAGATGCAGTACCTGGTGGGCTGCGCTTTCCTGCTCCTCTCGTCGTGCGGCAGCGTCGCCTTCGTGCTCACGCAGAAGGCCCTGTTACGCCGTCATGGGGAGCTTGAGGTGCTCGCCGCTGCATACGCGCTCGCGTCCGTGAGTTTGGCGGGCACGTGCGCGGCGTACTACGTGGCGTGCAAGCAGGCGCCCGCGATGGCGCTGGGTCGTTTTACACTCGGCCGCGAGGAGCTCGTGGTGCTCGCGTTCACAGTGAGTTTCGTCGGAGTGGGCGCCTACTGCCTGATGACTGATTGCGTCTGATTGCGTCCCTCATCAGGTGAGTTTCGTCGGAGTGGGCGCCTACTGCCTGATGACTGATTGCGTCTGATTGCGTCCCTCATCAGGTGAGTTTCGTCGGAGTGGGCGCCTACTGCCTCTTCACCTATGCCAACCAGCGGCTGCCTGCGACGCTGCTCACGCTGTACGGCATCGTGCAGCCCCTTCTCACGAGCCTGATGGCGTACGCCGTGCTAGGGGAAGCCCCTCGGAGTGGATGCCTCGCGGGCGCGTCCCTCATTGTTCTCGGCCTCGTGCTCACCGCCGTCGGCACCGTCGCCACGTCGCCGCGCTCCGAGCCCGAAAATGCGCCCGGCATGGCGCCCGACCTTGCCGCGCCGCTCCTACCGGTCAACTACTCGCGCCACTATGACCACAGCCGCCACGCGACCAGCTTCCCCAAGCCACCGCCGCCACCGCCACGAAAACTGCACGCGACCAGCTTCTCCAAGCCACCGCCGCCGCCGCCACGAAAGCTACAAGAGAGCTTCCCCAAGCCACCGCTGCCGCCGCCACGGAAACTACATGAGAGCCGACAAGGAAGCACCTCCGAGCCGCCGCCGCCGCCGCCGCCGCCGCCGCCGCCGCCGCCGCCGCCGCCGCCGCCGCCGCCGCCGCCACGAAGCGTCCCCAAGGTACGCCGTGAACAGGCTTCGTGGGGGCGTTGAGGACCGTAGTAAAATGGCTGCGTTCTCTCAAAAGATACATTCCAAAAAGGGCGTGCGCCCTCCACGGTGTGTCTCCACGGGACCGGTGGTCGTGCGTCTTGCCGAGATGGAACGTGAACGTGAACGTGAACCTTCCAAAAAGGGCACTTTTCTGCGCAGCGAAGTTTCGAACCACGCGATTCGTTGTTGAAGTGCGCGAACGCGAGGGGTGCTTTCAATGTCGGCACCCACGCTGAGCACCGCCTCTGCTGCGGCGGCTGTGGACGTCGCGATGCCACACTTGAGCCTCGCGGTGGCGTATCTGCTGTGGCTACTCGCGCCACCGCTCGGACTGCACCATCTCTACCTCGGGCGGGACACGCAGGGCATGGCGCATGCCGCTACCTTCGGCGGCTTTGGCTTTGCATGGCTCTATGATGGGTTCGCGATGCCGCACTACGTGCACGTGGCATGCGGTGGCGCAGCCCCTGCCCATCCCTTCTTTTTGGCGCCACGCTGGGTCGGCACAATCGCCATGAGCGCCATCCTCGGATTGGCAGTACCCAGCGCGATCGCAGCACCTCCAGATGTTGGCTACGCCATCGCCGACGTACCTCCCGATGTGCTCGCGTGGGTTGGAAGCGTTCTCTGCCCCATATTCGCCACGCTGGGCGCGTGGCTCGTCAGCTCGGCTCCGCCACTCCACACCAGCTTCCTCTCGGGTGTGCTCTCGAGCATCGCCGGGCTCCTCCTGGCAGTGCCTCTCGACCTGCTGCTCAACCTGAACGAGCGTCTGCCTGGGTGGCTCCGAACGCTGTGTGGCGCGGTGCGTGCCGTACCCTGCGCGCTCTCCGTAATCGGCGCCTCTCTCGGCGTGCATCGGAGGGCGCTCATCTGCCCGTGCCTACAGCGAGGCCGTTTGGCCGGAGTCTCTCTCAGCCTCGTGTGGAGGCTACCGCGCATGCTGCTTGTGGGCTCGGCTGGCTGGCTTTGCTACGTGCTCGCGTACTATATGTGGGGCTCGTACTGGTCGTACGAGCAGGTTCGGTGGGTACCCGCCGCCCACGCCGTCCACGGCCTCATGGACGATGCCGAGGTGCGTGCCCATGCCCACAGTCTCATCTCCGAGGCGCTCGGTACCCTCCGCGAGAGCATTCCGCATCATGGGCTGTGGAGGGCGGCGGTACGCGCGTGGCACACGTTCGATCCGACCGGCGAGGGGCGCGCGTGCGAGTCGCTCGGCGTCGCGCGGGGCGCCTCCCTCGCCGAGATCAGGAAGGCGTACCGGCAGATGGCGCTCGCGTTCCATCCTGATAAGGTACCCGACGAAGCCGAGCGCGAGGTCCACAAGCTGCGCTTCCGCGAAGTGCAGACGGCGTACGAGTCGCTGCAGAGGCTGCGCAAGGAGCAAGGGCGGCCGACCACGGCCGGTGAGATGTGAACCATGCCTATTCACACTCCACGGGCTGGTGTTCGCAATGTTGTCCTCCGGTGTCTTTGTCCACCGCGTGCCGACTGCGACGCGCCCGCTGCGTGGCAGTGTTTCGTGAGGGGGTCCTGAGGTGGCCATTCGAGGCGCGTTCGCCGTCGGATTACTGGGCTGACCTTTTCGCTGTCTACCGGTGCTAGTGGCCGAGAGGCGGTGCGTTCCTGACGTTCTGAGCTGACCTTTCGTATGTTTTCACACCCTTACATTGTACACGGAGAAGCGGGATTATGTGGGCGGCCCTTGTCGCCCTGCATGTAGCGACACCATCGTACCTGCTTCAATCCGTACGAGCCGCACATTCGCTTCGGCCGTGCACGATCACCCGAGCAAGTGTGCGCTGCTGCGATGTGCCGCTCGCTGACACCGCCGCAGACGCTGATGGTGCAGCGCTGCCCTCGGTGGCGCTCTCATCAGAAGGTGGCCTCACAAAGACAGTGACACGCCCCGCGGCGGACGAGAACAGCGAGACGCCCGCTTGGGGCGCCATGGTGAGCGTACGCTTCGTTGGTCAATTCCCGAACGGCACCGTCTTCGACGACGCCTTTGCCGAGAAGCCTTACGAGTTTCAGCTCAACACCGGCACGGTCGTCGATGGCATGGAGCGTGGCGTACGCTCGATGCGTACGGGCGAGCGCGCCCGCTTGCGCTGCGAGCCGCGCTGGGCGTACGGCACCAAGGGCGTCGGCTCCCACATCCCGCCGAATGCGACGCTGCTGTACGACGTCGAGCTCATCGAGTGGCATGCAGGTCCGCCAGTCGAGAATGACTCGTTCGACGTGGACACGTACAGGAAGGCTCTCGAGGGCAAGGCGGCGAGCTCGGGCACCGCCAAGGCGTACACGTGGAGCGAGGGTGGTGAGGAGGTCACGCTGTGGCTGCCGCTGCACGAGGGCGAGGGCGCACGTGACGTGACCTGCGACATCCGACCGACCAAGCTGTCGGTGCGCGTGGGCGCGCCTGATACGGTCGACAGCCGCCTCGTGGAAGGGCAGCTCAAGGGGCGTGCCGTCCCAGACGAGAGCTATTGGGTCATCGACGAGGAGCATCCGGTGCACGGGCGGGCGCTGCAGGTAGTCCTCGCTAAGGCGGGTGCCTACGTTCGTTGGGACGGCGTCCTTATCGCGGACGATGATCGTCCGGACGATTGGTAGACGGGGTTTTGTACGTAATCAAAGCCGTGTTCGGAGCCCACGAAAAACTTTGAGGTTAATTTAAACGTTTATGTTAGTTCAAAGACCCCGGGGGGAGCCGGGACTCTCTAGGGACTCTCACGCACGCACGATTGAGTCGGGTCCGCGGGGTTCAGCGTTCAGACCGCTCACGGGGATTGCCTCCCGAGTCCCGTCCGGCCGGGGTGGCCGTGTGCCACTGCCCAGTGCCCCAGTCTCGGTGTCGCGACCCATACGACTCAGCTCGATTTTGGAATTGGATCCGGTTATAGTGTTTACAAGGGCGGCTACTAGAGCGCAGGGTTAGTAGCAAGTAGGTCACAATCCCGCCCAGCAGCATCTACGGGCAGCGAGCGGCAGGGAACCCCTGCAGGGATCACCCTGTGCGCACTGGGAGAGCACGTCAGAACGACCTCACTACATGTAGCAACAATTGAGTAGCCCGAGAGAGCGAGCACTTAGTACTTGTGTTGACCGCGAGAGGGCAGCGGAGCCGTCCTTTGAGACGGAGTGCGGTGAGCGCGGGGGGACCGCGACCCTTGACCGCGACATAACTTACTGACTGAAAGACTGAGCAAGTGGGGCTACATGTAGGGGATGTGAGGTTTGGACCAAGGTTCGAGACCCCCTTCGAGACCAAGGTTTGGACGTTTGGTTGTCTCGCAGGTCCTGCCAATGTGCAGGTAGCTTGGTAAGTAAGGTAAGTTACAACTCTCTCTCTGGTTGTCTCGCGGTCAGCAACTATTACCGTCACTGCAAGGGTACTGCACGTCACTCTCCGCCGTTCCCGCTCGCGCGGAGCCCTAATTGCTCTCGTCATCGAGTGGGCGTCGGCTAGATGCGAAGTCGGTCCGCGTGTCGATGACGATTGCAATTGGGCCACAGGACCCCCGCGCGCCGCGGCGCGCCGAGGCGCGGACTTCGTGTTTAGCGAGACGTCACATGGCAGGTACTTATCTGCAGCAGGATGTGTACGGTGACATCCCCAACGTTGTTCCAAAGTTCAACAAAGCGATGAGCGATCATCATCTCGTCGAGCTGATCCGCTCCCAGCCAGCAGTGCACGCCGCACGGAAGAATTGCGACTGGGTCGTGATCACTGCCATCTACCAAGGAAGCCTCGCAGCATTGAGGCCGCCGCACACCAACTCATCTGAATGTTGGCTGGCATTCATGGACCGCGAAGAGCATGTCGCACCATCCTGGACGAAGATCCCTTTGGTCCTCTTTGGCACATACGAGCGCAATGAAAACATCTTCAAGGTGATCATGCCGGCTGTTCTTGTCCAACAACGAATCGTCTTCGTCAACCACGCTCTGCCACAGGCTCGTTGTCTTGGACTGCCGCACATGGTGCGCGGAAAAGAGCTTGAAAGAGGCGCTGCAGACCAGCCCCACCTACTGGCGTCCAAGATACCGGGCTGGTCAGGCCGTGCAGTCATGCCTGGCCAGATCGAGATGACCCGTGGTTACTTGGAGCGGCGCAACTCGAGCAAGGATGTTGGTGCAGGCAGGGATCTTGTTGAGCTTGATGAGGTGCTCGCGCGTATGGCGCATACAGGCTTCAACACATCTGATCGGCTGCCTGTAGTCGATACGCTGTGGATGATCTGGCCGGCGCCAGGCAACGTGACGGAGAAGATGTCTCGGCTCTGGCTGCACGAGGTGGCTCGCTGGAGCGCTTATGAAAAGATTTCATACCCATGGGTTGTTTCGCGAGTGCCCGAGTTCAAGGCACGGCTCACGGACGCAATCTACATCTACTCGCCGACGCAGCGTGTGTGTCCGGGCGACACCGACAGCCCCAGTAGCAACGGCAGCGACGGCGGAGGTGGCCGTGGCAAGAGTAAGAGGCGGATGTTGAACCACAGCCGCGAGGCGGCAAGGAGGCGACTCGGACGTCGCATGCGCATTATGAGTTCATCCCCTTGAGCGTATAATTCGCATACTGTGTCACATGGCGGGCACAAGCCGGCGGCGGCGGCGCCAAATCGTACGTGCTACATGGTTCAAGGTTCATGAACGGACCATGATTCGCAATTTCATCGCATGCAAGTCCACGCACCCCACAGACCGCCGCGCCACGCCCCACGCGACGGGGGGGCGGAACTCGTAAGGCGCCTCGTCGGCGTGTCGGTTTCGGGACGAATTGTTTCGGCGTCCTTGATTGATGTATGATGATTCGGGCGGGCGCCGTTATTTGCGCGACGCCCGGTGAGGGCCAAAATGCGACATGGCATGGCGTTCTTGGATCAATTCCCACTTCCTTTAACTTCCCTAAAATGTGCTCAAAACGCGCTTCGGCGTCAGCCAGCAAAGTCGCCGTCGTCGTCTTCCTCGTCCTTGTCCGCTGGCGGCGCAAGCGGAGCGGGTGGCAAGGGCAATGGCGGTGGAGGGCCGATACTCATCGCCTGAGTCTTGTCGCAGGAGGGCGCGTGCGCGCATTTGGGCGGCATGCAGTCTTCATCGACGTCATCGGCGCCCGGAATCGGCACACCATCATTCACACCATCCAAGAGCCATGCCTCCACTTCCCGCAGCTGCTGCACCGTCGGCGCCGGCAGCGGCGCTGCTGGCCGGCATTGGGCGAGGTGGCCGATCACGCCATCGAGGTCCATCTGGCCGGCACTGTCGGCGAGGAGCGCGGCGCATGCAAGCGCCGTCGCGCCCGCCCCCTTGCCGTCTTCGCTGTGAATGAGCACCCGTCGAACATCGTCCGCGCCGCTGAGCACCTCGACTAGGAACGGCAGCGCCATCTTGAGCAGGTGGCGCACGCCGCTGGTGCCCTCGCATTGCGCGGCACCCACGTGCAGCACGAGATGGCGCTTGCGCGGCACGTGCTCGAGCTGCAGCTGCCGGCGCAGCACACTCACCACGTGCGTGATGCCGAGCCCATCGAGCATCTGTGGATCGATAGCGCTCGCCGTCGAGCCAATGAAGAGGCGGCTGCTGAGTTTCGAGGGCAGGTTGGCGGCGGCTTCCTTGCTCAGACTGAAGAGAAACCGATGCGACGCCATGAGCGCGTGCGCGCCGCCCTGGATGCGCATGCACTGAGAGCAGCCCACCCGCGCACTCAGATAGGCGGCAACACCCGCCATGTCCTCCGCCTCAACGCCGGCCCCTGCACCATTGTAGTCAACGATCAGGGCGCGGCTCTGGTCCTCGGGTGGGTTGGTGAACATGACGTCCTCGATGATGCGGCCCATGGCCTTCTCGAGTGTCTCCTCGCCTCGACGCCGGAAGACGGCCGTGTTGGGAAGCAGCCCGGTGCGAAGGATGCGCCGGCAGTCAATGATGAGGAACTTGGGCATCGACAAGAGGTTGAGCACGTCGATCGGCTCGATGTAGTCGAGAGCCGGTGCGCCGTCGACGCGCTCAGAGGGCATCGTGGCGTGCGATAGAGCGTCGCGACGTCGAGAGCAAACGAGCACTCTCAAAATTGCGACGAAAGCGGCAAGTTTCATGTGAATGAAACATTTTCAATTTGAAAGTAATCGAACGTGATCGTACCCGGTAGTCGTGCGTTGCTTTCGAGATGCCTACATAGTATTCCCCCTTTTTGGGCAGTTCGTTGGGAACGAAACTCCACGTCGACTCGCGTTTTTGAGCCGCGGGGCCGGTGCGGCCTTCATCACGCGAACGATCTTCACCATGGACACTTACAGCAACGATCCGTTGCGCTCTGTATACGCAAACTTGCTGAAGCTATGCGGCTGCGATAACAGGGTCGGGGACCACGCAGGCCAATCTGAGTTCATCGATGATTTCAAGGCCAAGATGGCTGCGTCAGAACAGAGCATGCCCCCAAAAAACCCACAGACGGCACTTGGCGCAGACGACGTGGTCGACGGGAAGGCCCCCGAGCGACCATGCGAGCAACTATTCAACGAGCAGGGCGAGGAGGTCACCGCAGCGGCACCCCGTAAGAGCGTTGGAGATCTCCTAAGCTGCTCTCTTGAGGTCCGCGGTATGGCGGAGCTGAGTTTGTCGATCAGGTTCGAGGAGCAGGAGCATCGCGAGGTCGAGGAGCGGCTGAGGCTAGAGGCCGAGGAGGAGCTTCAGACCGCCGATGAGAAGGAGCGTCTCCGACTGGAGGCAGACCGGTTTGAGGAGCGCTTGGAGGAAGAGCGGCTAAGGCTTGAGGCCGAGGCGGAGGGGCTGCGGATGGAAGATGAGGAGCGACAGCGTCTCCTCGACGAGGCGCGAGAGGTGGCAGAAGAGTCGCTGCGGAGGGGGGGGGAGGAGGCAGCGCAGAGGGTGGAGGAGGCGAAGAGGGCGGAGGAGGCGGAGGCGGACACGGAGGAGGACGAGGTCGGCTCTCCCACCTCAAGTCCGCCCACACCGCGGACCACAGATGACGGCCCGTCGCCCGAGTGGCTTCGTGAGGCTTCCAGAGCCCTTGTTGCAGAGAAGGAAGCGGCCGAGGCGAAGGCTGTGGCGGAGGCGAAGGCGGCGGCCGAGGCGAAGGCGGCGGCCGAGGCGAAGGCGGCGGCGGAGGAGAAGGCGGCGGCAGAGGCGAAGGCGGCGGCCGAGGAGAAGGCGGCGGCCGACGCGAAGGCGGCGGCCGAGGCGAAGGCGGCGGCCGAGGCGAAGGCGGCGGCGGAGGCGAAGGCGGCGGAGGAGGCAAAGGCGGAGGCGAAGGCGGCGGCCGAGGCGAAGGCGGCGGCGGAGGCGAAGGCGGCGGCCGAGTCGAAGGCGGCGGCCGAGGCGAAGGCGGCGGCCGAGGCGAAGGCGGCGGCCGACGCGAAGGCGGCGGCCGACGCGAAGGCGGCGGCGGAGGCGAAGGCGGCGGCGGAGGCAAAGGCGGAGGCGAAGGTGGCGGCCGAGGCGAAGGCGGCGGCGGAGGCGAAGACGGCGGCCGAGTCGAAGGCGGCGGCCGAGGCGAAGGCGGCGGCCGAGGCGAAGGCGGCGGCCGACGCGAAGGCGGCGGCCGACGCGAAGGCGGCGGCGGAGGCGAAGGCGGCGGCCGAGGCGAAGGCGGCGGCGGAGGCGAAGGCGGCGGCGGAGGAGAAGGCGGCGGCAGAGGCGAAGGCGGCGGCGGAGGCGAAGGCGGCGGCCGAGGCGAACGCGGCGGCCGAGGCGAAGGCGGCGGCGGAGGCGAAGGCGGCGGCCGAGGCGAAGGCGGCGGCGGAGGCGAAGGCGGCGGCAGAGGCGAAGGCGGCGGCGGAGGCGAAGGCGGCGGCCGACGCGAAGGCGGCGGCCGAGGCGAAGGTGGCGGCCGACGCGAAGGCGGCGGCCGACGCGAAGGCGGCGGCGGAGGCGATGGCGGCGGCGGAGGCGAAGGCGGCGGCCGAGGCGATGGCGGCGGCCGAGGCGAAGGCGGCGGCCGAGGCGAAGGCGGCGGCCGAGGCGAAGGTGGCGGCCGACGCGAAGGCGGCGGCCGACGCGAAGGTGGCGGCGGAGGCGAAGGTGGCGGCCGACGCGAAGGCGGCGGCCGAGGCGAAGGCGGCGGCGGAGGCGAAGGCGGCGGAGGAGGAGAAGGCGGCG
>PJAB01000117.1:0-40547 GCA_002887195.1 Chrysochromulina parva
GGCGCGGCCCCGGGGTCTCGCGCGCGCCGCGGTCCGGCAGAGCCCGAGAGCCGGCACGCCGCAGGGCGCGGGGCGAGAGGGCCCCGCGCGCGCGGGCGGCGCGGTCGGTCGGGGTCGCCAGCCGCCCCGCGATCAGACTCCCCGCGCTAGGCGCGCGCGGCACCGAGCGGGCGCGGGCCCCGCACCCGGCGTGGGCGCGTGGCGCGGCCGTCGCCGTCACGTCGCCGGTACACAAACGTTCAACACGAGAGTAAAGATAGTACGTAACGAGCCCACGGACTTGGTCTCCCCACTCCAACGGACCACTGGACAGTTCACGCGTATTCCGGCATTCACGATTCAAGCACACGCGATTCGTTCCGCCCGCTTTGTCGGCTCAGCTGCGCCAAAACTGCTCGTCTCCGATCTCGTCCGCACCCCACTGGCGCACGCACCGGTCATTGGAGGCAGTGAACACTGTCATTGTCAACGGATCGACGTCGATCGCCCGCACGCCCGCCTTGTGGCCTTCGAGACCCCGGTTGAGCGTCGGCAGTGTGCTGAGATCCCAGGCACGCACTCCGCCAGCACTGTCGCCTGTAAGGAGCACGTGGCCGTGGACAGCAAGTGCACGTACCTTGCGACCCTCGGAGCGGGCTGGCAGCTCGCCGGTGCTGTGGTCTCGGGCGCTCAGCTGGGATAGCTTCCACGAGCGAACCTTGCCCCTGTTGCATCCGGCGAAGAGCGTATCGCGCAGCGCATGACCAAAGGTCACGCGGCAGATGGCGAGACAGTAAACCGTGTGGCCAACTGAGAGTACGTGCAAGAGCTTGTACGGGGGCTTCGCCGACCAGATTCGTACTTCCTTGGCGGCCGAGCACACCTGATCGCCGTTTGACGAGCATACAAGTGCGCGCACCCAGCCTCGGTGGGGCCCTAAAACCTGCTTGCGCTTCTTCTCGCCGCCCTGGAGCGTCGCAATATCCCACACGCGCACGGTTTGGTCATTGGATCCCGAGAAGACGATGTCTGGCGCAGTCACACTGCCACACAGGCAGCGTACCGCATTGGTGTGCCCCGGGAGCGTAGCCACAAGCGTGAGCGATTGAAGATCCCAAACGCGCAGCAACCAGTCGCGCGAGGACGAGATAAGCGAGCGGCCTGCAACCATGAGGGCGTAGACGGTCGCTGAGTGGGCGCGCCACTCAATGAGCGTAGCGGGAGCACCGACTGGGCATTGCCATTGCTGAATGTGGCCCGAGTGCGTGCCGCAGAAAATGCGGTGGCCGTATACGCACAGGCAGTAGGCTACTCCGTAGGCATGCTCAAGCTTCGCGATGGTCGTAAGCGCCATGGATAGCGTCGGAGCGGGGGCCTGCGGCACCTCGTCCAGTGGTGGCATCATCTCGAACGCCTGGGTCGTCACGTTGTGTAACAAAGCGATGGCGACATTAAATGCTTGGAATGCGGAGAGCGGATGGCGATAACGAACCGCCCATCTGTCGCCTGTAGAGCGATACGCTTCGAAAACGACTGCCGAGTGCTCGCCACCGCGAAACTTGAGTTGGACGCGCCCGCCCGGCACAAGCTGCGCGAGACCCTTGAGAACAAAGAGGTGCTTCGTCTTGCCAGTCTTGTACTGCTGAATCATCGCCTCACCGAGCGTCTTCGGACGGAACTGCGCGGCCTGTCCATCACGCTGCACGCGCGGGATGACGAGTTCTATGGGCAGGCATTGGCCCAACTGGCGCGCGCCGAAAAGAACCAAGCCCAGTTCACGGCGCGCCTTCCCTTCGCGGATGCCAATCGCATCATTCAAATCGTCGTACATGACAAACTCGTTGCCTTTGGCGTTGCATGATAACTTGCCAGTGTAGTGCACATCTACCTCGTCGTCGTTCTCGCTCATGGATAATTCGTACGCCGTATTCTGGTTGATCATTCGCTTCAGGGCCCCAAGCGCGAACGCTTCATTGTTATCGTTGAGGACCATGTAGAGCGACAGACGATTGATGCCGAGGCCGAGCTCATCCTTGTCCATCACGCACTCAATGAACGGCACCTCCTCTCCTCCTGTCGGCACACGCCAGATAGCTGGATTGATGAGCAGGCAACGCTCATCCTCGGTGCTGTCGGCGTTCAGCCCAAACTTTTCGAGCATGAACTTGGCAGAGCGTGGCGACGACATTTCAAGCGCCTCCGAGATTGAGGATACCTTTTGCTTGGGCGCGTCGCGGGAGGTGAGGCGTCCTGTGAGGCTTCCACCGCCCCGTGCCGTGACCGGACTGCCCTCCTTATCGCCGGGACCACGAGTGGTAAGGACGGCAGCCGAACCGGTCTTTTTCCACCGTGAAATGGCATCTGAGCTCTCGTTGCCGCGTTGCGCGAGCCGCTGCTCGGGCTGCTTCATGCTGGTTTTCTTGCCGCCTTTCTTGGGACCGACGGAAACGCGCGACGGAGATGCTGTTTCTGGCTCATCCGTCGAGAATCCGCCCGCCCTCTGCAGTCGCAGCTTGAGGTAGAGCTGCTGATAGTACCCGTCCATCGGGTGCTGCCGAGTCGACTGCGAGGTCGTCTCGTTGAAGAAGTAGAGATCTCCAAAAGGGTCCATCATTTCTTCCCAGCCGACCGGAACAGGCGCGCGCAAAGCCTGCTCGGCGATCCAGAGCAGCTCGCTGTCAGCGTCGGGGTCCATGCCAAGGTACACGGCATACTCGAGGACCATTTCCATCCACTGCGCGTCCTTTTTATTCTTCTTGGTCACCTTCTTCACGTTTTTACGTTGTGGCGCACGTGCCGAGCTCAGCGGTGCGATTCCGCCACCTTGATCGCGGTGGGACAGCATACTCGAAAGCTTCTGGCCTGGTCCGACCAGCGAGAGCTTGAAGCCCATAGCAGGCTCGTCCTCGGGTTCGTCATCGACTGGCAAGCCGAGCAAGCTCTTGCGCGATGCTGTGCGACTCGTGAGTAACTGTCGCGCCTGGCTGATCTCCTTCTCTTCTGTTGCCTCTTGAGCGCTCCGCTCCCTCGCGTGCGCTTTGGCCGCTAACGACATGCGGGCAATAGCTCTGATCTTGTTTTGCAACCGCGCCTTCGCGCGTGATTGATAATCGACGAGGCTTCCATCCCCAGCTCGAACCGCGATCGCATCGACGTCTCGAATCGCTTTTGCCGCATTCTCCCGCTCTCTGTCCTTTGCCTTTCCAGCCGTGATCGCGGCGGCCAGGGCCTTGTTCGCCTCGGCCTCTGCGGCGTTGGCAGCATCTTTCTCGGCGGCGGCGGTGGCGGCGGCTTTCGCCTTATCTGCAGCCTCGAGCGCAGCGGCTGCTTCCAGAGCCTCTTGCTCGGCTTTCAAAGCTGCAGCTAGCGCAGCGGCGGCTTCCTCCTCAAGCTGCCGCCGCCACTCCTCGCGCCGCACGAGCGCAATCTTGCGACCAAACCACCCGCGAGCTGCTCGCTGCACGATGATTGACTTCAGAATATCGTGTTCGCGCTGCAACTTGCGGAGCTGTGAGAGTACGCCTGCCTTCAGAAAGCATTTGGAGGTCCCGATGGCGAAGTGCGACTCGGGAATACCGAGCGCGGTGAGAATCTTGCTGACGGCTTCCGACTCCGTGCCCTCGAGCTTGCCTTCCTCGTCCACCTCGGGGCGATCGTCCTCGGGCACGAGCCGTGCGTACTGCGTGATCATGGAGAAGAGCGGGATGCGGTCGGGAAAGCCCATGCCAATGACCCGCACCGCCTCGAAGACTCCCGAGCAGCGCAGCTGCATGGTGACGAGCGCCGCGTCCCACTTCTCTTTCACTTTCTCACGGTTCGGCTTTATGCAGCGAATAAAGTTCATGTGGCTGTGGCCAATGAGGCGCAGCAGCTCCTCGAGCTGCTTCTGGAACTTGGCGGCCACGCCCTGGAAGCGCGTATCCTTTTTCTTGGCGAGCAGCGACTTGGTCTCCGATGCTGGCGCAAAGACGCCTTGCACAAAAGATGAGCGCGAGCGCTGCAACAGGACCATCAAATCCTCGGAGACAGGGTCCTTGTTCTTGAGCAACAGCCCAGTTGCCAAATAGGTAACCTCGCCAACGAAGTGAGTGACGACGAAACTCTCTTTGACCTTGAGCGACTTTTTCAGAAGCGGATTACCCTTGTGAGTCTCGAGCAGCTTGCCGAGCAGCGATGCATCCGAGCCCTTCGGCACGATGCACTCCTCGTTGAGCGAATGCAAGATGCCGCCCGGTCGCCCGCCGATAAGCTTGACGACTCCCGCGTTGTCCACATCCTGGAGGTCAGCCTCGGGCAGCTTGATGCCCTCGGCCGCGTTCTCCTCTTGGACGGCGTTGAAGACTGCCTCGTTGAACGTCGCCTGCAGCCGCTCGTTGCAGAAGTTGATACACAATTGCTCGAGCGAGTTGATTTCGAACGTCTCAAAGCCAAAGATATCCAGGATCCCGATGAATTGCCCAGTGCTGCCGTCGTATTCGGCGAGGTCAACGTCTACTGCCCCGTCGAGGCGCAGCGCTCTGTTGATCTGGGCGACGAGCCAGTCAAAGACGGTGGAGTAGATGGAGCGCGCAAAGCCATGGCGCAGCTCCGAGGCTTTCGCGGGCGTGTTGGGCGAGCTGATCCACTCTGAGCCCGCCTTGGTCATCTTGATGGTCAGTGCCTTGCTCATGATCTCGGAGTCGACGTCGAGGAGGTCGCACAGGTGCACAAGAGGCTTTTTGTTGGCCAGCGACGCCTCGGCGGCGTCCTCTGGGCCAAAGTCGAGCTCGCCCAGGAGCAAGCAGGCGGCGACAATGCGCCACAGCTTGTTGGACGCGTCCAAGTCGAGACCGCTCTTGACGAGGGATCGCTGACTATCGGCAAACTCTTGCTTGTCATCCCACCCTGGCGACAAGAGGCAACCAGTGCGTCCGAGGTAGGTAAGATCCTTGGCCTTAGGCATGCGGAGTGCGCTCGACTGCTCGGGATCCTCGCAGATCATGTAGCCGATGTGATATCCCCGCTCCATCGGCCCCTGCGACACCACGCGCGTCTTCTCCAGGAGGTATGTCTTGATGTTTGCGCCGCTCAGCTGGCCCTGCTTGTCGAATTGCAGCATGAGGAACTTGCCATAACGAGACGAGTTGTTGTTCATGGAAGTCTTGGCGTTGCCAAATGCTTCGAGCACCGGGGACGAGGCGAGGATACGCTTCTCGATACCCTCCTCACCTTCGACCGACTTTGCAGCAGAGTACGCCAGGTGCTTGAGCACCTTCTTCGCCGTCTCCGACTTGCCCGCGCCCGACTCGCCCGAGATTACGATGGACTGTGACCGCGCGCTGAGGAGCCCCGTGTAGGCAGCTGCCGCGACACCGAAGACGTGCGGCGGCAGAGAGCCGATCGCAGCCTCCTTGTATCGTGCCATTGCATCCTCGTTATAAATTTGCAGGCGCTGGTATGGATTCATGGCTGCGGGGGCGCACGAGATCCGAACCACAGTATTTGAGCGCCCCATGTTGGAACCGGATGGCATCTACGACCATGGGCGGCATGCGCGCACCGATCAGCAGGCTGTTGATGTTCGTGTAGATCTTGTTCTGCTCGAAGCGGGTCTTGACCCCGTTCATCACTGCCTCGTCGGTCAGTTGGGGCAGCGCCGCGAGGTCATCTGGAGCGAGGTCCTCCGGACCCGCAGCGAGCTGCTTAATATTCATCTTGCTCGGTGACTTCTTAAGGTCGGGGGTGGCTGGCATTGGAGGTTGCTCGATAAAGCCCCAAAACATCAAGGGGTGGCCCACTTCCCGGGTGCGTCTTCACGAACTTTACTCCTACCGCCCCTAACGACAGTAAACAGACCCGGACTCATTTGATTTTTCGGGATATTCCTTTGTTATTTGCTTACGAGGATACACAACCTTTTTGTTCATGGCAGATCGTACGATGGAGGCCGCAGTCCGCGAAAATGTCGCTGCCGAGCGGCGATACCTCGAGAGCTGTTCGGAGCTGTCCTCTGCGATCTCCACCTTGGAATCCGCCGTCACCGCCTTCGTCGGTAAGGACAGAGGAGACATCAAGGTAAGCACAAGACGGTGGACGGCCAATCCTGATCGACCCTGTCGACCCATCTTACAGAGTCGATGTCGGTGACTCTTGTGGCTTGCAGGTGTTCGCTCAAACCCGCGCGCGGCTCGAGTCGGAGCTCGCGGAAGGTGAGTTCAAAAGTGCGTCACCATCAGGAAGCTAAATTTCGTATGCGGACACAGACATGGGGTAGTTCGGGTTTCGTGTTTGCGTTGCGTGTGGACCGTGGTAATTCGGTGTTCATTGGTCATGTGCTGCTACGCTGACGCAACCAACCATTCACATCTCGCTCATGCTGATTTGCCGAGCCTCTTGCGGGCGCCGAGCAACGAGTGAAGCAGGATGCCTCCGGCAACGCTCACGTTGAGCGAGTCGACCACATCTGCTTGACGCTGCCGCTGCTGCTGCTGCTGGGCTCCATCCATGCTTTCATAGGCGGGCGCGTACGCCATCGTGGAGCTTTCGCCCCGTGGGATTCGTACCATCGCACTGCATGCTCTCAGCACGTTGGTGCGGAGCCCGTGGCCCTCGGAGCCGAGGACAAGGACTGTCGGCTGTGACGCGTCAAGCGCCTCGGGCTCCACGCTCTCCTGCAGTGCCGCACCAACCACCTGCCAGCCGTCCTCACGAGCACCCTCCAGCGCACGCACAAGGTTGCGCGCCGCGTGCACTCGCATCAGCTCCATCGCGCCCGCACTCGATTTGCTCACGACGGGCGTGAGCGGGCACGAATTCTTCTGGCTGACCAAAACGCCGGCAGCTCCAAGGAAGAATGCTGAGCGCAGCAACGCCCCGAAATTTTGAGGGTCCGTCACCTCGTCAAGGGCGAGCCAGAGTGGGGCCTCGCCTTTTGCCACGAGCGGAAGCGCTTGCATGGGCTCAAACTCGAGCGGCGACGCTTGCAACACGAGCCCTTGATGTGGACGATTGCGGCACATGCCATTGAGCGAACCTTTGTCGAGCCGCTCCACCGGTACTCCCGCGTCGGCCGCCAACCGTTCGATCTCAAGCAAAGCGGGACGGTCCGTGCGTTTCTCGGTTGAGAGCGTGTCCTGCAGCAGCAGCCTATGGAAGGTGCGGCGATGGCTCTGCAAGGCTGCCAACACGGGGTTCACACCGTAGATCGCGTCGCACGGCTCAGCGAGGTCGACGTCGTCATCGTCCCACGGATCGACACCGCGTTCATCGTCCTCGGCCCATAACTGAGGCGGTGGCCGGCGTGACACGTTGCCGAAGCTGTTGCCACCACTCCCTCGACTTCCACCGCGGCTGGCGTAAGCGCCGCTGCGGCCGCTATAATCACGCCCCGGTGAGCCACCACGGACGTCGTCATCGCCCCACGGTTTCGCACCGCTTGCATCGTCGTCGGCCCATGACTGAGGCGGTGGCCGGCGTGACACGTTGCCGAAGCTGTTGCCACCGCTCCCTCGACTTCCACCGCGGCTGGCGTAAGCGCCGCTGCGGCCGCTATAAGCACGCCCCGGTGCGCTACCACGCGCGCCACGGCCCACCATAGACCGTACTGGAACGATGAGTGCCGCGAGGAGAACTGAACGATGCATAACACCAACTGGCGAGGCAGCGTGGGACAGCTTGGGAGAGAAGGCACGACATCAGGAAGCGAAAATCCAAGGGCTCCCTTTTCGGCTTCAAAGTTCTCAGACGACGTAGCCGAAGATGGAGGTTTCTTCATGCGAAATCCTCGCGTGAACAATAACCATCTTTTTGGTCCATCCGCTGGCCTTTTTGCCTTCTCGACCGAGGGCTCGTCCAGGACTCGGCCATGCTCAGCATGTTCATGCAACCGGCACCGCCGCCTATGCCGCAGGCTGCCGAGGAGCACGCCGAGGAGTACGATGATGACGACGACTTTTACTCTGATTCGGACGAGTATTTTGAGAGCTCTGACGACGAGCTTGACTGGGACCCAGATCGCGAGCGTCTTCGGCGCTTCGTTGACAGGGCTGCTCCATCCCTTGGCGACGGGAGCATGCCCGCGAGCAACGCGTTTTCCGCCGCTGAGCCACGTCATATGACGCTTGCCGAGCGGCGGCGG
Organism: Chrysochromulina parva; assembly: GCA_002887195.1. Taxonomy (NCBI): domain Eukaryota; phylum Haptophyta; order Prymnesiales; family Chrysochromulinaceae; genus Chrysochromulina; species Chrysochromulina parva. The sequence goes on from PJAB01000117.1 coordinate 8,096, forward strand.
GAGTGGCGGGCATCACGAGGTTTGGAACCGCAGCGTAGTGTAAAAGAGCTCATCGCGGAGAAGCGCGCGCAACGACTTGGGCTGTCATCGCACGGTAGCAACAGCCCTGGGGCCACCTCTGCCGCTGCAGCTGCGCCCAAACCAAACCCACTGGATCAGTTCCTTCGAGCACCTTCGAGCGAGAGCTTGGTTGCTGTCGACCGGCAAGCAGTGCGGGAATCAGAGCGCGCCCAGGCACCTGAGCAAGCCATTCACCTCCCTGCCAGAGTGAACAGTATTGGTGCACACAGCGTTGAGGCTGGCAGGGATGGTGGCAAGAAGGTGAAACAAAAAAGTGGATGGTGGAGAACAATGAAATGAGGACGGTCGGTGTGTTGAAATGAGGACGGTCGGTGTGTCAAGCAGTGAGATGTGCGTGATTTCAAATCATTCAGATTTCGTTACCTTTTTCAAGAAAATATCATGGAACACGACCTGACGCACCAAAAAGAAGAAAAGTATGCTGAGTTGATTTTTAACTTCTGTAGTGGACAAACTTACTACCCAAACTCCCTGGTGGAGCATTATTCAAACGACAGTGCACCGACCGGAGCGAGCTGCGAGGCGCACAACGGCTAGTCGCTATGTTTCACTTTGTAAGACGTGTGAATCAACCTTAAAGTGATCTAACTCAACCGAGTGTTCGGCGGGGAGTGATCCCCGCGCCTGCATCGACGCCTGCAGAGGTCGAGCGTCGTGATTGTGTCGTCGACGGAGACCCAAGTGTCGGGTGCGCCAGTATGAGTATCCGGGGCGGTGTGAGACAAAGAGGCTCCGGTCACAACTTCGCTACACAATCGGCCATTGCAGCAGGCGGCCGTTCCCACCGCCACTCAGAAGGAAGCGTGTGGTCGAGGAGAAGAAAAGTGAATGCACGCCTCCCTTTGTTCCAAAGAGGCTTCCATGCTCGCCCACTGCTCGCCATTCACCGATTGGTCTTCCATCAGCGTTAACATCATCGGCGGATAAAACGCAAGGACACGAGACGTCCCAAAGCTTCATGTTTCCAGCTGCATCCGCAGAAAAGGCAAGTCGTCCATGTGCCAGGGTGAGAGCGTGCACTGTAGTAGGGTGCGCACGCCAGCATTCGCGTAGCTTTCGCTGGCGTAAGTCGAAGACGACCACCTCGCCTCGGTCGCCACCGCTGATCAGGCTGTTGCCCGCTGAGCAGTGCACCACACACCGACCGCCTTCAGGATGTGCGGCACATGAAGCGACGAGTGCTTGCGAAGGAGGTAACAAAATGTCCCAAAGACACAAGCTGTTTCCGCCACTGCCTGGCGACAGCCCAACGCTTGCGAGGATCACCGAGCTATCCACGTAGCAGATGTCGCAACCGCGTTTCATATGAGACTGTAAGCGGTTGTAGGGCAACGGCATCTCACCTCCACTTTGAAAGCGCCATAGCGAGACGAAACCCTCGTCGTCAATGCTGGCAAACTGCTCTGAGCAGAGCGGGCTAATTCGTATGTTGGCGACACGGCCACCTGCTGGTAGTTTATACTGTGCTCGAAGTCTTTCGTTCTGGTCACATGGGCCGAATGACCAGCACTGAACGACTGATTCACCTCCTGCAAGATACAACGACAGCTTCGGATGCGCGCAGAGGCAGCGAGCCACAGAAGTTTCGCTCACGATGCTGTGAGCTACATTCATTTCGTCACCACCAAGCTTTTCAGACAGCTCGAGTTGGAGGACGCCGCGGCCGAGGGCCACCGCGATCTGACAGGGATTGAGTGAGTTCTCGCAGATTGCACGAATAAACTCTCCTTTGCGGTGGAACAGTTCCTGAGGGTCTCCTAGAGACAGCCCAAGCGCCATGGACCGTGGTAAATGCCTTGATGTTTGCTCGGGCTGCTCGTTCTCCAAGGGCCATATCCCATTCGGCGATGTAAATTGATGGTCAAACCGCAGCTGTTCGTCGTGCCCGCTTACGAGGTTCCAAGCATCAGCAACCGCATAACTCATCTCGGTGCTGCCACGCGCACATAGCGCAGCAGGGTCCAGAGGAAAGGAGCTTTCGCTGAGGTGTCTGACGGTCTCACGCGATCGCTGGCGTAGTAATTGAAGCCAGTGATGAAGCAGCTGTGGTCCGTCGTGGGCTGACCTCACAGAAACGCGTTGCTCACTGTCTGCGTTCCCCGCATAGCGTTCGAAAGAATGCCGGCGGAGCAGTGGGAGGGCACATAAATGAAATCGGATCCAGACGTAGGCCACCTCACTCGAAGAGCGCGAGACTGATGTTGTGGTCCGAAGCAGATCAGGGGTCTTGCTGGACCCAATCTCGTTCGTGAAGCGCCCCCGAAGTACCTCAAGAACGGAATCAAAATCGTTCTGGCTGCACGCAATCGCGAAGGCGGCGTGATGAGCAGCGTCACGGATTCGCATGGCGAGACTCCCGTAAGCATCGAACGAAGGAACATCTTGCACCGTTGAATCAAGCATAGTGCATAATGCGGCCAACAGTGATGAGCGGGCCTTCGAGAGCCACGCACTAGAATCCGATTGTTCGTGAGGCATGAGACAGGAAAGACGCTGCTCAACGGCATGCAAGGTGCTCTCGAGGAGGTTTGTGCAATGCTCCCACATTCCCAAGCTGGTAAACAATGCCCAAGAGGGTAAGAAATCGACAGGATCAGTGTAGGCAGGCTGGATTTCGGAATGGACTTCATTGTAGGCAACAGATATGCCGAGGTGAGAGCCTAGCAATCGTGCTTCTTGAACCAGGATAGTCCGTGCCTCATGCAAAGCTTTTGCAATCGTGGAGATGCTCATCGCGGTGACGGATTCAAACAGGTCCGAACTGCGGTCTGCAAGATACCTTAGTGCGAGATCCTGGCAAGCTGACCTCACATGAGCGTTATGCGCCTCGACGGGCTTGCCGTTCAACAACGTTTCAAGCGCGAGGAGCCAGCATCCGGTAGTTGCGAGTGAATATGCCGAAAGCAGAAAAACAGCATTTCTTGGCGGACGCAATGTGAACGTCAACCGCCACCTCGGACTAGCGATGAGTCGAGCGCAAAAAGCAGCGGCGCAAGGGTTGAGAGCCAAGCGCTCCAAGCCGCACGCAGACGGCATCGAGTTACCGCGACCATTGGACTGCATCTCCAAAGCCACAAGCGCCTTATCAGGCTCAGCAAGCAACACGTGACATATGCAACAAAGCCAATGGTCCCCAACAGATGAAGCGCCTGGAAGAACCTCGCGGCGGACCAGGTCACGCATGGTATCGTCCCCAGCAGAAGGATGCAGCCGGCACAGGACTAAGGCAAGTTGCACATCTTGAAGTTGACGTGCGCACACGTTTACTGCCGAGTCTAGGTCGCCGCCGAGGAGAAATAACGCGATGGCGAACTCGTACTGCTGCTTGGACAACACTGAATATGCGTTCTTGCGTGCTGCAGAGAGCCATCGCTCTTCGGTGAAATCATTTGCGAGAAAGGTTGCGAGCGCGTCATTCTTTGTGGCTTTGGAGAGGGCTTGCAACTGCTTCGTCTTTCCGAGGGCGATGTACAGGAGCGCGCAGTCGAGAGCCTCTTTCTTCTTCGTAAATTGCACCTTCGCTGCTGCCTCCAGAGCTGCTCGCAGGGTATCGCCGTTTGGGAGCCAAAAGCCAACACCGAGCGCGCGCAATGCCGCCCAATCTCGGTCAGAGCCTTGCGTGTGAGCGCAACTCACCTCCAAAAGGGTTGTATGGCAGTCCGAAAGCATCGCCCATGCTACTGCCATGCTAGAAAGGGGACGCGTCGGTGCGTCACGTGGCCGCTCTAGCGCGCACAGCACGAAGCGTGCACCGCACGCGTCGATGGCGGGACCAGCCGCGTCGATGGCCTTCTGAGCGCGGAGCAGTCGCACCAAATCTTCCTCTTCTGCCATCGACAGGTGTGGCATACAGGGATGCTTTATGCCCTCGAGACGCTCCAGCAGACGAGCGGCCACCTTTTTGCTTGTCAAAGAACATCCTTCTGCAGAACCAGAGATGAGCAACGACGTCGACTGTGACTTCAAGAAATCTGGGGCCATTTGTGTGGGCGCAAACATGTCCGCGGACGAAGAAGTTGGAGCAAATATGTCTTCAACCGGCGCGGATAGCTTGGTTGTCTTCTGTGCAGGGCTGAGAGGAGAGCGGCCTGGAACGCCATCGTCGTTCAACAGAAGCTCTGCCAGGTCAAGAGGCAGCGCTTGAGCCAGCTGCGGTTGCTCCGATAGATGGCGTAACACTCGATGGCATCGCTCGGGCTGCACAAGGAGCTGCTGCCGCAGAGCGATGGGATGCCACTGCGATAATGTGCCCCACTTGCTTGTCGCTGTCGCAAAATGGTTGGGGAACGTGAAGAAGACGCCACTACTGCCCACGAGCAGAGTACCGCTCACCGTCCAGGCAAGGGCAGTGCACGGAAGATGGCCAGGAAGGGCTGTGCGCTTGAGTGGAGCCCATCGAGCCGAATGTGTGTCATGCTCGCGAGGACCTCGCTGGAGGTAAAGGGTGACCTCATTGGCGCTGGAAACTGCGACGGTGTGCATGCCACATGCACCAGCAAAGATGGCACAGCTCGGTGTCCTTTTACATTCCTCGGCCCGTTGTGGGCTCGAGATCTCGGACTCGAACTCGACTCGCATCGAGGGTGCACCAGACTCGAACTCAAGTATTTGCATGCGAAACGTCGAGCCCTGGACAGGGCTTTGCAGAACGACGGCAGCGCGCGCCATGTACGCCGCCCAGCTTGTAGCCACGCTGCTCACCTCGATCGACGGTGCGGGTTGAAGAACTCCCCGCAGGCTTGCAGAGAGCCCCATCGTCGTCTCGTCGAGACTCCACATGCAAATGGTGCCATCTTCATGGCCACAGATGAACGCGCCCATCGGCAACGAAGGTCCAACGGAAACATCCCACGTGCCAGCAACGAGCGGCGCAGAACAACGCACCGGACTGGAAGAGCTTTCGCGTTTGAGCGAAACGTGCCCACGCTCTCGGATCGAATGGCCGCCCTCAGAGACCGTCCAAACCAGTGCAGCTGCTCGCTCCGCCTGAAAGGCGATGCAACTGGCTTCCGACCTCGCTTTAGTCGCAAGTGCGTGTGCACAGATCCATCGCCGGCCCGGTGCGAGCGCGTAAGCACCGGCCATTGTGGCTTCAGCGAAGAGGATTGGAACTGAGCACGAGATATTCCAGGCACCGATCGAGTTGCGACCAAACAAGCAGGCACCGTCGGACCGCAGGGCGATGAGTGAGGCGCTCTCCATGGCTGAGGCTGGCACCCACACAATGACCTCGTAGCGCTCGGGAAAATGCATCAGGCAGGTCGGGGATGCGTGCGGCGCTCTAGACGCATCACGTAGGCTAGTGTTGCGGCCGCCTGTCGCGCCATCGTGCCATGAAAATGTCGGAGAGTGCCAAAGCAGCAGCTCGCCCTCTGCACTCAGAGAGGCGGCGAGGGAGCTCACCGGGTGCGGTTTGAGCGAGACGATCTCACCAGCCTGGCCAGGCCCATGCCCGAGCAGCTGCAACAGATGGACTCCCTCATTGGCGGCGGCGAGCTCAACGTTCATCGAGCAAAGTCGCACGTGAGAAGAGATGCCTCTGGTATGTTGAACGACGGAGATGGTGCTGGGCAACTGGTCCGCCCGCTGCGGCGTCGATGCCGTGTTGCAAAATGCCGCCCCGCTTTGCACACCCGCGACTGCTGGTAGGCGATGGGGGAGCGTTGCCCACACCATCAACTTGGGCGAGCAGCGACGCTCGGTAGAGAGGCCCGTCAAGAGCCACACGACCATGGTGCCGTCGGCAAGTTGCCCGAGAAAATAGTCATGCCGGTCGCGCTGTGATGGTTTTAGGATTGGCACGCCCGGTGCCGGGGTGAGTAGCGGGGAAAGCGACGGCCGCATGCGCGGGCTTAGGCGGCCCTGGTCGAGCTCAAAAAGCCCAGCTATGTCGTCGCTCAGCGGCGAGGCTCTTGGAAAGGCTGGTCGCGTTGTAGGCGGCAGCCACTGCACCAACTGTAGCGACGTCTCATCAATATTGCTGCAGCCATCCATGGAGAAGACGGCGCAAAGAAACATTCGTCGAGGACCAGGCTCACTCGACATGGTCGCGCGCCACAGTCGCGGCACGCCGTCAGCGCACAGCGTGAGTAAGAAGGCTGAATCTTCGCTCTCAGAGGAGCTTGTGCGCATGGATGTAGCCCCCGCTGGCTGACGCTCGGTTGGGCGCCACTCCAAGGAGAGGAGCGCTCCCGGATGCCGCAAATAATAGAAATCGAAGCCGTCGCTTGAGCCCGAGGTAGATTGCTGCCACACCTTGACTAGTTTGTCGTTGGGTCCGGCTGTCGCCAACATCGCGCCGTCAACAGAAGCAGACATAAGCCGTGCTGGTTGCGAGAGGGTGCACGACCAAGTATGAACCCATTCGGCGCCACGGCCAGCCGATCGCCAGCGCGCGAGTTGATTTCCTGCAACCCAGAGCACTCGTTCGCGGTGGGCAGAGCCTGCGCTCACCTCATCTGTCGCCCATGTTAGTGTGCTCACAGCATCTGCGTGTGGAAGGAGGGTGCTGGGTTTCCACAGGTCAACGGAGGGCTCGTAGAGTGCCACGTCCGCACCGGCACCCACGGCCAGCAGCTCACTCGTCCGACAGAAGGCTAAGCACGACACAGCAGCTGCGGTCACCCCATCTGTGACCTTGCTTTCCGCCGTTGCAATAGGCTCCAGAAAGTACACGGTGCTGGTCTCGGCACGCGTGATCCACACGTGCGAACCACTTCCGAGCGCTATCCATAGCCCGTCTGCTCGCTCGAGCGTCGCGATGGCTGATGGCCGCGGTGGCGTCGACGAACATCTCGCCATGCCTTGACTTCAGCCGTGCGTTGACTTGACTTGACTTGACGCTATATGAATTGACTTGACTTGACTTGACTTGACTTGACGTTCGCATTGCGCTTTCAGCGAGCCAATCTTCAATCTTATCTTCAATCTAATGCTGAGTGAGTGAGTGAGTGAGTGAGTCACTAACTCACTCACTCTCTAATGCTACTAGCAGGGCCTAGAGCGGGGCCTTATAGCGGGAACCGGGATTGGTATCAAGGTATACCTTCAAGGTTGGCACGATCGGATATTATACATTGTAACCGGGGGCGCGCGTAGACGGCTGAGAAAAACGACGAACCGGACGAACCGGCAGGAACTACCTTCAGAGCTTCTCAAGGACCTGGTCATACTCGACGAGGAGTTCCTGGAAGAGCTCCTCGAGCCTCGCCTTGCGCGCGGCCACCAGGTTCTCCTTGGACGGCCCATCGTCATCGGCGGCGCCGGACGTGCCGCCGGCGCCGCCACCGCTGCCTTTCTTGGCGGCGTCCTTCTCCGCCTTGACCTTGACGGAGAGGACGGCGTCGAGCTCTTCCTGGTGCAGCTTGAGCAGACGCCGCTTGATGCACAGCCGCCATGCCTTCGCGCCCTCCGTGCCCACGGCCTGCTTCCCGATCTTCGCGTACTGCTGCAGCTCGTAGCAGCGTGTGAGCTGGTCCTCCGTGATGCGCAGCGCGCTGCGAGCGATCGACAGCAGCTCGGCGGGGGGCGCGACGCCATCGGTGGCCGTGGGCGCCATGAGCCCGGCGGCGATGCAGTTGCGGTAGTCGACCCGGTCGCGCAGCTGCCGGAATCCCTCGTTTGGATCCTCGACTGTGACCTCTCTTGCATCCACCCTCTCCTTGGCGATCGTGTAGACGGCTTGGAGCAGCCGAGACCCATGGCCCTGCCCGCGATAGGGCGGCAGCGATGCGGCCTGGCAGATGCGTATCAGTGGCACTGGGCCATGCCCGGCTACCCAACGCTGGAAGCGGTACAAAGTGCACGCCGCGATCAGGCTGTATGATGGCGGCGTGGGTGACATGACGCGATCGTCGGAGCCGGCGCCGCCGTCGGCGGCATCTTTGCGCTCGAAAATCGTAACGAGGTCCCAGTGCTCGTCACTTGTGTCGATAGACTCGGATGTCTCAATGCAGAATCGGAAAACTGTCTGCAAACGCTCGGCGAAGCGCAGCCGCTCAGCAGGCGCCTTCGGCCCAAGCTGCGCCAAGTGAACCTCAAAGGTAGATCCAGGCCCGGCACGTGGCATCGTGTAAGAGGATATTTGGTCGCCGGCAAGCTTTCCGGCTGGAGAAAAGCCGGGTGTGGGCACGAGGTCGAAGTAGGACTCCTCCGCAGGCGATGGCAAGGCTGCCGCAAGGCGCATCACTGCGTCTGCCACGCCGGTAGAGGCGCTCACAGGATCGAGCTTGTGGCACACGTCAAGCGTGGCTGCTGAATAAACGACGGTGAGCTCCAACGGGCGCTCGGGTTCCGGGCACTCGATCGCGCCCTGTGGCTCGAAGATCTGGTGCACGTATTCGGCCGAGTACGAAGGCAGGGCAGAGACCTGTGCGGCATCATCCAGCGAGGCCACAAATTTGAGCTTGACTGCCAAGGCGCCATCGATGTACCTGCTCGGCTCCTTCTCCCATGGAAAGCGCTCGTCTTCGTTGGAGCCAGCAGCTGGAGTATCCTCCGCTGCGCGCGCGCGTTTCATGTGCAATGACAGCCTCGCGCTTTGTGGCGTTTCGCTGAAGCGTTTCGCGCGAAAAGAGCGTGCAGGTCCACCAATCATACCCCCAAGCACGCAAATCATACCCCCCCTTCTTCAATGCCAAGGGATACGAACTCTCAAAATTCGACACCCTATCTTCAGACGAATTACTTCTGATTCCCTACTATTAGCCGTGTCAACCTGAGCGACTTTCTGAACCCTCTTTCCTTAGATACACACATGTACACACGGGTCACGGCAGTAGGTGCTCTCGTGTTCCATGGCGATTGCGAGTACATGGCGCAGAGCCAGCCGGGCTTATCTTTCAGCTCGTCGACATCGGCGAAGCTGGCTCTTGACGGCGCCGGCGGCAACGGACAAGAGCTTGCGCCCTCAAGGACTGATCATCATCTCAACGGCTTTGCATACATGATGTACGATACCTGCGAGCCAAAGCCTGCGGCGAAGTGCAGCGCGTACCGACAGTCGTGCGAGCCTCCCGTGCTCAAGCGCAGAGGGCCGAGCACTGGATCACATTCGCGGTAGTTGACGATGGGGGGCACGAGGCCAGAGCTCAACGAGGCAACCGCGACCACGTCCTGCGTCGTGCATGTGGGGCACGAGATCATTCCGTGGGGTTCCAACCGTGAAGAAGGGGTTCGCAGGGCGCAAAGCGACGACGACGCATCGGAGGGCTCTTGGCACGTACCTCGAAGCACACGCCCATAGCGTGCCCCGTAATCCCCTTGGAGTTGGTGATGAGAACCTTGCGAAGATCGTCCCCAAAGGCGGCGCGCAGCGCGGTCACTTCTGCGCCTGCGCATCCGCCGTTGCGCGCATACGTAAAAGTCTCATGGCTCACGTACAGCAGGCTCGAGGCCAACTCGCGGCGGCCGATGCCGTAGAGCGCTTCAATGTCACGGAGTAGCAGCTCGAGTTGTTCCGTCGCATGCTTGACGCAGATGGCCGACGCATGGTACGCCGAGTTTGCCTGGCGCACCCCCAACACCTGCAGGCAGACAAAGACACAGGGTTGGGTGAAGCTCGGAGGATTCATCGGTACCAGTGCGAGTCAGGTAAGAATGTGCATGGGGCTCCCGCAAGCAAGATGGGGCTCTTGGAGATGGCCCGCACCGTCGCAAGCGGCGATCGGCCAGGACGGGCAGCAGCAGCAGCAGCATCGGTCTCGAGGACGAGCCCAACGGCTCCTGCACCGAGCAGCATTCCGCTGCGCCGTTTGTCGAACGGTAGCGCTGCCTCTGCAACCGTCGGCTTAATGCACGCCGCGCCGAGGGCGAGGAAGCCGATGCCCACCCATGGCAGCAAGTGGTCGGAACTTGGGTTGTCGGCGGAAATGACGACCACGCGCCTGCAGCGCCCCGTCCGCATCCAGTCCACGGCCAGCGAGATGGCCGCGGTTGTGCCCGCGCATGCAGCATTGATTTGGAGGTTGGGGCCTCGCGCCTACAGAAGAAGGAGTCCGATGAGCTCATGACAGAATCTGGGCAGGGCGTGGGCAGTCTGCGAAAAAGCACGGCGCACCTGGACGATTTCCGCGAGCTGCGCATTGGCCATCACGAGCAGCTTGAAAAGGAGCTTTCGATTGAGCTCGTGGTGGCCCACGTCTTCGCCGCCATCAGCGGACAAAGCCTCCTCCTCTGCAAGCCATTTGTTGAGTTCTGCCAGGGCTGCCATGCGAACGGCTTTCTCGGACGGAGCTGCATCCGCTGCCTGCTCCTCCTGAGCACGGCGCGTTGCCATCTCACGCAGTCCACGTAGCCACTCGTCGCGAGCCTGCTTGCGCGTCTGCGCCCGAGTTCGATCTACAGCATTTGCCATCGCTCGTGAGAGTTCTTCGATCAGGGAGTCAAGCGCCGGAAAAGAAGAGGCGAACACAACGCCTGTCTCGTCGCGGTGCTCGCGCGAGAGTCTCCAATCGGAGTCGGTCGTCGATTCAGCGGAGGCGAAGTCGGAACGCTCTTTCTTTGGGGGTGCGTCGATGAGTCCCGCGTTGCGCAGCGCCTGCGCCGAAGCAACGATGTGCAAGCATATCTCTGTGAGCATGTGAGGGCATCGGTGGCGCAAGCAGCAGCCGCGCAGCATGGCACGGAGGCGGTTGAGCTTTCTTACCTCGAGACCCGCAGCCACGGCGAGCGCATAAGTCGTGTCGAGAGTTTCGACAATCGCGGGCGAGAGGCCGTACTCTGACACAAGATCGAACTGGCCGATCCGTGACGCAAGCTTGATCACATCTTCCACCATGTTGAGCGGCTTGCGCACCCGCGTCCCGTCGGCCGCTTTGTGCACCTGCACAACGTTGCGATCGAGCTGCGCCTGCAGCATGTCCTCGGGCAGGGGACCAATCAGGTTGTCCCCGCGCATGAGCAAGCTGAGGTTGGCCTCGTCGAATACAGGGCGTCCGGTAAGCGCATTCGGCAAGCCTATGGATAACCCCGTGACGACGATGTCGCCGAGATGCAAGCCGAGGTCCCGCACCCGCTGTGTCAGGGCCAGTGCAGAAGTTACGCACTCAGCAGTCGGTGAGTCCGCAGATCCAGTCTCCTCTGATTTGCACGACGGCGGCGCCCCGGTTGGATCCGCCCCGGTTGGGCGTGCGGTCTGGTCGACGCGCGGCGCGGATCCATCGGTGCTGCGCTGGCCGGGTGGGAGCTCCACTGTGGCCACGGGGGTCTTCTCCTCGAACCGTGGCCTCAGCAAGAACCAAAGGCTAGCGATGAACAGGAGAATGAGAAGCACACTTCCAGAGGTGATGATGAAGGTCGCGGCGAGGTCTGTCGACGCCGGCACAGGCGCCGCCACAGGCGCCACGCACTCTGGCTGCCCGATCATTGATAAATTCGCGCGTTTTGATGATTTCTTTTGAGTCAACTGACTACACTGTACTCTCCTGTCGCCCGCTGCGTCGGATTCACAAACGGGGAGGGCATCCATGTGAAATTATCCATCGGCCGGACTGTGAGTTCCACTGGCTTTCGTATTCGTGTTTTCCTAATGTTATGTCGGAGGGTCGATACGATGAGCTCGACATCGACGACCTCATGCGCCTGCTTCATGTGCAGGTGCTTCACTACGAGCGCGAAAAGCTGGCGTGCCGGCTTAGGGTGTGCTTCGCGGTGCAACTGGTGCGTTCGCATCGTATCATCGGCGGCGATCTTACGGGCCTGACAGTCCTGCTATCTCGCGCGCGTGGCACAGGTTGCCAGTGGCTGGTTTCTAGTCGCTGCTCCGCACCCAATAGTGGCGAGCTGTGGCGTTTTGTACGCCGGCACCGCTCTCATTGGCTTTTGCGCGGCGAAGTTTCACCACGTATGGGCATTCCTAGTGCTGGTATGCAACAGAGAGAAGCTGCGTGCATCTTGTCGGAACCCCGAAGCACTGACACTGTGCCGTATTCTGAGCGTCGCAGCAATCCGCGTTGAGCGTGGTCGTTCTCGCTTCAACTGCACACCTGCTGCTGCGTTTATCCGGCATGCATTTGAACATTGATGTGTCGCGGCAACCGAGTACGCACCAGCTCCTCGAGTGCTTCATCATTCTGAGTGGCATCCTCATGCTTCTTCAAGTGTGCAATTTCCGTCGTCCTTGGAAGACTCCTTACTCCTCTCGCTCACTCAGATTCAACGACTGTCGGTTGTGCAGGCCATCATTCTTCGCCTGTGCTTTCTGTTACTGTGCTCGCGCGTCGAGCAACTTGGGAGCAGCGAAGCCGAGGCCGATTCGCTTTGTCGGCCGGACGGTGTGGAGGAGCTTTCACATATTGATCTTGCGCGCACGCCGCCAGATACTACCCGAGATGGTCAAGCTCAGCATGTCAGGCATCCCGAGCGTGTTTCTCAGCATGGCGTTGTTGTGGGTACGTTCCGAGCGAATCCGTCGCCCGCGCTACGCGTCGATGCTGATCGCGACTCGATCTTGACGATGAAAGCTCGATGAAGTCTCATGTATTCAACTCATGTATGAAATCAGTTGAAATATCGGCGCGCGTCTACATCAGGCGCGGTTGGGGGGCACGCGCGGGCACCGTCCGGGCACCGCAAAAGCGCAAATCGTCGAGCCGTCGAGCGTCGCGCGGAGCGGCCGCCGCGCCCCGGGTCTCGGTGCGCGCGGGTCTGCCGGAACGCAATGCATTCGGGAATGTTGCGCGTAGTAAGATAGTCATCAAAATCCGACGGCCGCGATGACCGGACCGCGCGCCCCTGCCACGCCTCCCCGGTTGCCTCCCCTCTACTCCCCGGCGCAAACCCCGGCGGCTTCCCCGCCCCCCCCCGGCGGCCGCAAGGCGGCCGCGCCAGCGCGGGGCGGGCGGACCGCCGGACGCCGGGTAAGGGGTATAAAACTAAGGTATAACGGTCGCGCGTTGAGGACACTCGCGCGTCTGCGCGTCTCGCGGGACCGGCGCTTGACCTTGAGTCCCGCGACGTCCGACCGACAGCGGGGGGACGCGCCGGGTCGTTAACGCTCGTTAAATCTGAGATTATGACTGAATTAAAAAGCGAGGTTGCCGGCCCCGAGGACCTTACCGAGGACCCCGGCCGACCGACGAGGGGCAAGCTGCGCGGGGGCTCGGCGCCGTCGCCCGCGCCGCGCGCGCCGCGCGGACGTACGCCGACCGACCGCGCGCCACTCGCAATTGGCCTCGTCGGGCGCTGACGAGTATAGCGCGCCCGTAGCTACAAGGCCTAAGAGGGTAGCTACGATGCGTATTGGCAACACGAAGTGGCACGAACGCGCGGCAGCGCGGCGCTCGGTCGGCCGCGCGTACACGCAGCGTTCGTAGCGCCCGACCGGCCCGCGGCGCTAGTGGGCGCTAGGGCGATGCCTTACCTCTCGTGACTGAGGACGCGTCCCGGCGCGGCCCGAGCGGGCTTGTCGTATGCGCTCAGCACAGCAGCATGATCTGCTCCTCTCGCCCTCTGCCCATCGGGCAAAGGACGGGAGGCACGGGTGGGGCATGCCCATCAGTGTGTGACCGGTGCTATGACTCCTCGTTGTCCGCATCTTTCCCCCCGCCCTTCTCGACGTCGGCTGCTGCATCCTCGGAGTCAACGCTTGATTCCTTTTTTAGTCGCAGCACGAAGGGCGGGCACCAGTCGCACAGCCAGCGAAAGGCCATGAAGCGAGTCCACAGGGCTTTGATGAAGCGCCATAGATTTATGAGTGGCACGCACTCGCAGAGGATGGTGTACAGCCCTAGGGTCCTGGTGAGGGGTTTTATGATCCCGTTCAAGACGTACTTGAAGAATTCCTCGATGTCGAAGCAGATCGGACACACGTTGTAGATAGCGCGGCACAACAGCGCCAACTGCCCGGTCGCGCGCAGGCGAGCCGTGCGTATCCGATGGCGGGTAGGCAACGAACGGATGCGCTCGAGTGACTCTAGCATCACCTGCGACGTGCACGTGCCATGGAGATCCACGGTCACTGACGTGAGAACAGGTTGTTTTGCAAGGCTCAAGGCTCTGACCATTTGGCAGGCAGCGCTCGCTCACCGCATCGAGCCCACTGTTGGTTTGCGCAGAGCACTCGACATACAGCACGTTGTGCGGCGGCGAAGCGTGCCTGTTCTCATAGCGGTGCAGGATCTCCTTGCGCAGGGCCTCCTCCTCCTCCATCTCGCGGTGGCGGCCGCGCAGATCGCTCTTGTTGCCAACGATGATGACCGCCACCGGGCAAGTCATCGGGTCGTTCGTGTCAAACTGCAATCGTGCAAAGATGCGGTCAACGATCGCGTGAGCCGTGTCAAACGATGACCGAGAGCCGAGGTCTGCGACGATGAGAAAGCCAAGCCGCTTGCGGTCCTCCCCGATCGGGTTCGGGCGCTGTGGGCCACTGCCGAAGGCGTCCGCCGTCATATACGCGACGCTACCCGCGAACGCGCCCATTGATTTGCGCATGCCTGAAAGCCCACCATTCTCGCGCTGCACTTTCTTGCCGCCCTTGGCCGACGAGACCAGTGGCTGCGTCTCATCGGCCTCCGCGATGACGGCTTTACCCAGCCGGTCCCTGCGCCGCCGCTCGAACCACACGAGCGGCTTGAGAAGCTGATCCAACTCAACAAGGCCTGCGGGCGTGAGCTCCCCGCTCTCGGTCGTGTGCGCTTGTACTCCAGGGGTGTCCTCTAGTTCCACCATGATGTCGCGGCCGGTGACTTTTTCGAAGTGCCGCCAGAATAGCTGCGATGGCGCGCGCGTGGGCTTGCAGGCTGGGTCGAAGGTGTGCGCGACCAGCCGGTGCGCAATTGATGACTTCCCGGCGCCACAGGGTCCAATGAGGCACAGCTTGTAGATGTACGGTGACTTCATATCGGCCGGATGCCATGGTACGGCATGAATGCCACGCTCGATGGCAAGGACGGGCTCCTCGGGGTCGAGCCCGTCCGCTTGTAAGTCGTAGCCGCGCATGCACGAGGTCCTCCCCACTCTTCAGGCTAGAATGGTTGCGGACTTTCGAAGTCGCCTAGGAGCCCGTCCTAGGCTCGGGAGTAGGGTCGATTGGCCTCCGAATTTCACATTCATACGTTCATTATGTTTTCGGTTTCGGTCCTGAAATGGCGCCAGACGGCGCTGCGACCTCATTGTTGCGGCTCGCATGTCAGCGCGGCGATGAGCAGGCGGCGCGCGCGGCACTCGCGGCGGGCGCCGACTGTAACTACGTACCTCCGGGCGAGGCGGGGTCGTCAATCGCATGGGCGGCATGGCACGGACAAGGGGAAATTTGCCAGATGCTGCTGGCTGCAGGTGCACTGGCCAACGAGCGGGAGGTTATGGATGCAGCGCTCGCAGGCGGGTGGATCGCGCTAGCCGAGTGGCTTCGCAGTTCGGTCGCGCAGGCCAGACTTGGCCGTAAGTCGAAGTCAAACGCGGAGAAGAAGATCCACTTGGCCCAAGTTGCGGACCGAAGGGCGAAGAACACTCTTGTGGAGGATCAAGTGTTGCGTCGCCATCGTGGAGAGCGAATGGCCCAGGCCATAAGTGGCATCGTTGAGCACCAGCTGCAGCTCGACGAGTCACTCGCCGAGGCGGCGGCGCGGCGCGATGCCCGCGCTGAGCGCCTCGAGCTCGCCAGCCGGCGCCGACAAGAGATGGCCGAGGCCATGGAGGAGCGCTACCGCGAGATGGCCCAACGCACGGCGGCGCGACACGAGGTGGAGCGTCGCATTGAGGTGCTTCGCGAGCAGTCGGTGGTACTCTCGAGGAGGCGCACATACGAGGAGGAGGAGGCACGCAAGGCGTCGTTGGCAGGCGCCGAGGTGCGCGTGACTGAGGACGGTGTGGCTGAGGACGTACCGTGGGTTCGCGCCCGATCGGATCGGAGTCCACAACCGAAGCACGCCGAATCACCAAGCACCGTGACCGCACGAGGAGCTGCGCCGACTGCCGAGCAACTCCTTGAGGCCAAGCGTGGTGAGAGACGGGGCGTGGCGGCGCAGCGCGGCCACGTCGTCGACCGAAGCCGACACGCGCAGCAACGCCCACAGTCGCTCCTTGCGCGTATCAGCTCGAGCAAGGCTCCTTTTCAGGAGGGCTTCATCAGCCAGCTTCGGCGCGTGCAGTCGGAACACGGTTTAACGGAGCACGCGCTGCGCCTCCCGGCCGAGGTGCGTGCGATGACCTTGCTCGAGGAGCTTCCTCGACGCGAGGCCGAGAGCGACGGCTCGGGCACTCACACATCGTCCGCATCGGCGGCGCATCGCCTCGCGCGCTCTGCTGTGTCCCTCCCTGCCATTCGGGGGGGGCAGCAGCAGCCTGAGAGTGTCGGCCGGGCAGTAGCCCGGGCTGCACGCGAGGGAGACCGGAGCGTTCTCTCCCGCTTGTTGGCGAGCGCTGATTCGGAGTGCTTGCACTTCGTCGACGCGAGCGGCCGCACCGCGTTGCACGTTGCCTGCGCTGCCGGGCAGCCGGCGTGCGTGCGACTGCTCCTCGCGGCGGGCGCCGACGCGGCGAGTGCCGATCACCGCCGACGGACGCCCATGCACGATGCTGTCAAGGCCGGGAGCGTGGAGGCTGTGACGTTGCTGCGCGAGCACGGAGCGCGCGCGGATGCACTCGATGCGGAGGGGCGCACGCCGCTCACTCTCGCCCTTCGGCGCAAGCGTGGCCTCGGGGACTCGGCGATCATCGACCTGCTCGAGGCACCCGGCGAATCAGTGTCGGTCGTGCTGCCTCCCTTGTAAGAGATCATGCGACAGTTGACCTGCTTGCCAGGCGCGGGGGGTGACGGGTGTGAGGAGCTGTGCGCCTCAGATGGATGCTGAGAGGGGTCAGTGGTGCGATGAATTTCTTGTAGGGGAGCCAGAGAGTTGGAATGGTCCACAAAAAGAAACGATATGCGCGGCCGACGCGGAACGACAAATCAGAAAGAGATCGCGCCGTTCCACTTTCGACCGAGGACAGGTGTCAAATGGAGCGTCCGGATCCTCTGGACACAACTGACATCCAGGGCGCCACCACGAGGCGGCTGCCCTCTCGCTCGACACCGCATCCCTTCAACACGAACGAGGATATCGACTTCTCGAGGCCATTTAGCCGCACAACGCACCCAAAATCGCAGCGCTCGACCAATCCTCTTGTGCCAGCCTATGTGCTCCCGTCAAGCACATATGTGCCCGTGGTGGAGGCAAAGGGCCCCCCGCGGGATACGCTGTGGACACTGCCGCAGCCAAACTGGAAGCCGGAAACCCGCCATCCGCAGCCGATGACCGATGCTGAGCTTTATGGGCGCCAGCATCTCTTCCGCAAGTTGGTGCCATCACGCACGAGCCTCGTCTCGGCGGATATCACTGGGCCACAGTTCCGACTGGAGGAAAAGACGAACAGGATCACGGATCCGCTGCACCCCGTGTACATCTATGATGGCGGGCAGCTCGATGACGTCAACCCGCGCCGACCTCGCTATGGTAGCATGTACACACGTTCACCTGCTGAGAACTATTCGCTACGCACGGACGACATCTGCGCCAGAGGAGCAGGTGGTGACGAAGTATTCTCCCGTGAGTACCCGAAAGAGCTCATCAAGACGCGCCCGAGCAATCGCACCGATGACATCCTCGGAGCGCAGGCGAACACGTGGTGCTCGTATCCGCGGTTGTGGAAGTACAAGGATCCGAGCAACTCTGTCGAGAAGGTGACAAATCGTGTCTTGGATATCGAGGGCGCGGTCGCGGGCACAGCCGGTCAAGGCCCGCCCCTCTATCGCACCCGCCTGCAGGCCAGCAAAATTTCTGCTTCTACGCGTGCAGCCGAGATTGCATCCGTGCGCGCGTTGCACTGAGGATGGGAGATGCAGCGTAATGACCGACGAGCCGCACAGCTCGGAACTTCATTGGCTCCGCATGGTGCCGGTAGAGACCTTGAGGACGGCTCACATGTGCGGGAGGCGCGCCCCGCCATTGTCCTGCGTGCGAAAATGGGCCCGGGTGCACCGAGGTTCGACACACGCTGTGCGTGTGTTACCTGTTACGGCTTCTGGATGTGCGTGACTGTGAGTCGCTTCCGGTCTGCCCGGAGCTCTTCCCGGTCGTTGCTCGTCGCGTAAGTGTGTTCAGGCGTCCCTGAACACACGCTAAATCAACCATTTAACGGCGGACGCGCTGCCTAGAACCGTACGTCGGGGGGTAGCCGGGGAAAGCCGGGGGGCGCGGCGAGACGCAACCGAAGCCGACAACGCGGGCCGGGCGCGCCGCGTCGAGGAGCGACGGACACTGAATTATGATATCGTCTTAAATTAGTGCCGGCCGCCTGTGCCGCGTGGGTGGTCGCGAGTGAGCAACACCAACAGACACCTACACACACGTGTCACGGCGACGGACGTCAGACGGCTGTCAAGAGTGGAGACTCTCGTCACGTCGAGGGCCCAGGCCGGCTTCCGTCGCCTGCGCGGAACCCGCGCGTCGCCGACTTCGCTCCTCGGTCGGCGTAGCTACGCGAGCGGTCGTGGGCGGTGGTGGATGCGGGCGTGCAGCGCGGCCGCCGCGGGTGCGCGTAAGGCGTGCCGCGTACGCACCTATGCGGCAGCTAAACGCACAACACGGGGCCGTAACCCCCCAGTGAGCACGCTCAGCGTGTAACGTCAGCAGCGGCGACACGCAGATGCATGCCCAAGTGTGTCTGCAACGAGTGATGGTGCCTTAGGTTCTCTCGAGCTTCGAGCGTTTGTACGAACCCTGAGGGGCTGGTCCAGACTGTCACAACGGCCACCGCCCCGGAGGGCAGGAGAGAAGGTTCGGCTCTCAGACGACACCGCCAGCTGAAGCGATCGCACGGCGAAGGTCTGCCGTCTGAGAGACTATCGACTCGTATTGGTGCTGCAGCTTTGCCATCGCTTCCTTCTTGTTTATCACGGCCCGCCGTCGGGTCTCGTAGTCGATGAGCAGTTCCTCGGAGGAGACGAGGCCTTTTGCTTGGCGCCGCCCAGCGTTCTCGGCGCGCAGGGCATCGCGCTCATGCTTAACCTGGGTGAGCACGTCACGCTTCGCCGTCAACTCGACCTCAAAGTCACTCAGCTCCTGCTTGCGTACCTGATTCTCCGCCTGCACAAACTGCAACTTCTCCTTGAGATGCGTGAGCACCTGCACGGTCGTCGTCGTTTTCTTGCGCAGCTTTAGTAGCTCCTCATTGCGCTCCTCGATTTTCTCGTTGAGCGTCTGATTCTCGATCTTGAGCTGCTCGAAGTCGATGAGGTGCAAGCCGTCCGCGAGCTTCTCCTTTTGGCGCAGCGTGTTCTCGAGCTTGCGCAGGAAGTTGCGCCGATTGATGTTGCTCAGGCGCACGCGCTCCACCTCCTCGTCCTTCTCAGACTCCTGGTTCTCGAAGGCGGCAATTAGCTTTGGCGGAATCGGCTTCGAGGTGCGCGAATTCTCGGCACCTTTGAGGATCTCTCGCTTGAACTCGACGAAAGCAGCCTTTATCTCCTCGGCTTTGCCCTGCTTGTCGTCGAGGCGCCGCTTCATCTCCATGGCCGTCTTGTCATGCTGCTGCTGCAGGCGCTTGAGCTCATCGCGCAGCTCGTTCACTTGCGCGAGGAATTTGTAGTAGCGCTGCTCCTGGTCCGTAACGGACTTCTCGATGTCCTTACTCTCATCCATCTTCTTCGCACTGGTGCGGAGGTGCTCAGCAAGCTTCTTTTGCAAAACTTGATTGAGATCGAGGAACGTGGCTTTTTCCTCCTGCGCCTGCTTGAAGAGCTCAGCCAGGTTCGCCTTGTCTTCCTCGACCTGCTCTTCGTCCGCGTCTACCTCCGCCGCCTCAAGCATGTCAAAGTCACCGTACCCTTCGCCTCCCTCGTAGCCATCATCCTCGTCGCCAAGGTCGTCCGGCTCGACGGCCTCGTCCTCCTCATACTCCTCCTCTGCCGGCTCCGGATCCCCGTCAGCCGGCGCCAGGGTTCCCTCGTCCGCATCCTCGCCATCCTCTCCGGTGGCGGCTGAAGGCTCGTCGTCGCCACCGCCGAGCTCTGGCGTTTGCTCCCCCTCAGCGGTGTCCACAGCTGCGCCTTCGACGGCCTCCGCCCCGCCAGACGCCGCAACCTCATCTGGCGCCACGTCTCCCCCTTCCTTTGGCGGCGCTGCCTCTTCCAACGGCTCAGCAGCTGCTGCTGGCTCCTCGTCCGCCATTGTGCAAACCTCTCTCTTTGTGCAACTGCCCGCCCAGCGCGGCGCGTCGAAACATTGCCAATTTCCTGCGGAGAAGCTCAGCTACGTTCAAAGTACCTCCTAAACGGAACTAAGCCGGTCACCGAAAACGCCTCTTCGGGGCTCAGCCATGGATCCTGCCTTCTACCACCCAAACCGAAGAGCGCACCAGGCGACATGGAACATCGAGAAGGAGGAGGTATGCGATGATTTCGATGGCGTTGAGATGTCCGCGCCCGCGAGCACCGGCTTCGAAGGCGTTGAGATGCACGCGCCCGCCGCCGTCAGGCGTAGCACTCGCGCGCAGAATAAGGACGACGACGACGAGCTGCCGTCGCTCAAGCTCCTGGACGAGTCAGGGCGGCGCCTGAGCGGCAGCAACGCGAGCCGTTACTACGCGGCCAAGCGGGCCGAGCGGGAGAAGGAGCGCGAGAAGCTGCGCATAGAGCAGAGCACGCCCAAGGCGATTGAGAATATGCTTAAGACTGCGCGGCAGCAGCGGCAGTCTCGTCGCAAAGGACCAGTGGGAAACCTACCCAACCCAGTCGCCGCGGCACGCAGCTTCGTCGCCAACCCGGTCACTCGCTTCTGGCTCGCGTGCAACCTTTGCCTGCTTCTTGTCCTCTTCGCCGGGTCTGTGCTATTCATGAGTCTCGTGTATCCAGTGGCACTTCGTCCTGCCGTCAAATATTGACAGTGCGTTACAGTGCGTAGTATTATTACACTATGAGTTTTGTTATCCATGGACAACTCTCTCTCTGAAGCTTTTCAATTTTCTTGAAACTCACAGCTCCCTTTCAAGATGGTAAGTCTGACCCCAGAACCTGTCTTGAGTCGCCACCGGCCGCAGCCTCCGCACTCCGGCTCGCTTGCAGCGGCGTCTCATCGGAATGACCTGCTTCATCATCAGCGTGCAATTTCTGTATGGCCTTCTTGCCAAAGCTTCGCTCCGCTCGCAGCCGCTTTCGTTCCTCGCGCAGTGCCTGGATGCGGCCCATGTCTTCGTGGCTCTGCCCGAGAGCCTCACGCCGCTCCGAGCGCGCTGGAGAATCGCGCACGGAAACGCACTCAATACCGAGCGCACGGGCACTTGCAACGCAGTCGGGCGAGTCGAGAGGCTGCGGGGCGACGATACGGCCAACGCCAGCGCTAGCGAGCAACTTGTAGCACGCCACGCACGGTGCCCTTGTCACATAGCAGCTCCTGCCCCGCAGCACCACGCCACGCGCAGCACTCTCGGCAACCGCGTTGGCCTCAGCGTGGCAATCGGAACGGTACGCCCCGAAGAGTGAGGAATTTATCGTGCACAGTTCCACCTCGCCCGTCTGCGCCCCGGGCAGCTCGCGCCCTTGGCCACGCGGCACGTCAGCGACAACAACGCAGCCCATGTGGCCGTCCTTGCATGTCGAGTTGCGGGCGATTAGGTAGGCGAGGTCGAGATAGTTCTCGTCCACTGAGGTGGCGGCATCCCACGTCCATCCGTATCTGTTGAGAGCGGTGAAGTCAGGTGGCTCCGCCCACGTCATGTCGCCACATTCACGTCTCGTCAAGTCTGCAGTCAAGTCAAGCGTCCGTACGGGTATCTGTAACTCGTTACATGTACCGCTATACCTTGACTTGAGATTAAGGGTGAAGGCCTCCTTGTTCGTAACGTCGGCGACAAACAACTGTAACCAACGGCCGGAACTTCATGAATCGCAACACCGCAGGCCAACAACGGCAAGGAATATCGTCGGAGAGCTTCTTATGTCAGAGCATCATGTTGAGGGCGAGTCCTCATTCACATTTACGCCGCTCGACAAGCCATTCGCATCAATGCAGTCGCAGTCGGCCAAAGATTACCTGAGGAAGTGGAATTTGGAGCCCTCGTGTCAGCTCAAAAGCTTTCGCTTCGACAAACCTTTTTCTCCGGACGCGGTGAACGAATTCTTGCTCGACTTCTTCAACTCATCCGCCGTGCAGGAGATGGCGCCCGTGTGTGTCGGCTCGAATCAGTGGTCCACCCTGGGCACCGTCAAGCCGGGTGCTGTCAAGCATACGAGGATTCCGACCACTGTGCTGCGGCTAGACTTCTTCGACCGTTTTCGGGATGCGGGCATCATCCGCGGCGATGGTGGGGACGTTGCGAAGTGCTTGGACGAGCAGGTGGGCGAGATTCTCGTATCGGATAAGCTGCGCAAGATGTTCCTAGATGAATCTAGCGAGGAGTGGGAGCTCTTCGATGAGCTCGAGCGCTCCGAGCTGATCTTCCGAATCATGAAGGCGTTCGCAGTCGGCGGCGGCATGAATCAGTATGAGGATCAGATTGAGCCTTACCTGAACTTGACGAAGGCGTTGTATAAGGATCTCGTTTCCGTCCATAAGACGGCTGCTGGCACGTTGCAAATAGGCTCTCTCACGTTCGAAATCTCTGCAGTCGCCGGAAGCAGCGCCAGCCTCTTCCCACGGCCTTCGACCAACAACTTTTGTTATGTCACTGTCGATCCTGCGGCCCGTCATGCCAAGATCTTTTACGGAGCCTTCCTCCCGATGATGTGAGCGCACGATCGGGGTTGCCAGTGGGGCGCCACATGCTCGGGCGTCGGCATGGTGGAGTCGAGAGATGATCTTGTGATGCCAACGGCACAACCGGCTTTCTTTCGACTGATGATCGGCAACTGTTTTTCAGCAGCAAGCGCCGTGGCACTCCTGAGGTCTTGAATCTGTCTCTGGAATGATGGGGTCAGTCGTGTTGCGGAGGTGGTCAAAAATGTCGCGCGCCACCGCGCCGGGATCATCGTGTGCGTTCGTTGTCACGTGCTCACGTCACAGGAGGCGTCGTCTCACGGGAGAACCTTGTGAGCCCGTGAGCGTGCGAGCGCACAAAGTTACCCAGACGGCAGCGCGAAAGGGTGCGGCGACGGCAGGGTTTACCGGCACAGGTTTAGAACCGGTCGCATGCAAGGAGCGGCCCTTGTGGACGGGTGTGAGGAGCCCGCACCCCCCCGGGCGCGGCGAGGCCCGCGGGTCGCGGGCCCGCGGGCGTCTGCCGCGAGCCCGGCGGCCCTCGTGCCGGCGGGGGCCGGCCGCGAGGGAGCCGAGCTGTGCGGCGCTTACGTTAAGGCGGCGCCGCGGCGCCGGCGGGCGGCGGCGCGAACGTTAAGGCGGCGCCGCGGCGCCGGCGGGCGGCGGCGCGGGGCGCCGCGACCCGCACCCGGCGGTGCTCAAATGCGTCTACGCGCGGCCCGCTACGTTGTACGTATACGTACTGTTAAGATTTTATATTACCACTGTGGCGATCTCTCGTGGACGGACTCTATCGTGGCGTTCGATCGACTTGTGTGCCCGTGCCGACGGCAGCCCACGCAGAAGTGCGGCAGCCACAAGCGGAAGCCGCGACAACCCTGTGCCCGCCGCGACGAGGCGGACGCTCCACCGTGCACGCCCCCCATCGCCTTTCCCGCCGCCGCCGCCGCCGCCCCACGTGTGCGCGTGTGCTGTGCTTCGTGAGCCGCAGCCGTGACGGCATGCGCACATCAGATCCCGGGAGCAGCACCCATTAGCACTGCAAAGGACACCCCCGCTGCGGCGCCGACGACAGTCATGATGAAGTTGACGACTTCGTTGGTTAGCAGCTTGTAACGATTCTGAGCGCTAGCTCCGATGACGCTTTCTGCAGTCGTGGCGATGATGGCTGCCAGGATGCATGGCACGAGCGCCGAGGGAGCCACGAGGCCACACGCCACTGCGTACGCTGAGAGCACAAGTGAGCCCACTATTCCTGCTGCTGTGCCCTCAGCGCTCACAGCACCTTCAGTACCGGCCGGTACGCGCTTCAGCGTGGTGATGAGGTAAGTTGTCTTGCCATAAGCCTTGCCAATCTCGCTCTGACAAGTGTCTGAGAGCTTTGAGACGAGTGCGGCGACAAAGCCAATCTTCAAAAGGGCGACCCGAGCGGGCCAGCGAGTCGTGGCAAGTGCGCACAGTGCGGCAGTGGCGGCTGATCCCCACACATTTTCCGGGCCGCGCGTGCCGCCCCGACCCTCCGCGATGCCGAGCGCCTCCTTCTTGGCCTTCTTGACCTTCGTAACCGCTGAGCCGCCGATGAGATATACTACGCATGTGCTCCATCCACGCCAACCGAGCGAGCCCCAGAGCATCACACCGAGAGCCCACGCGTGCGCAAGCCCAGACGGTGTGAGCACCTTTTGTCCTTTAGCAGTACCCAAGCATGCAAGGCCGCTGTTGAGCGCCAGTCCTTGGAGCACTTGTGGTGAAGGAGTCAAAAGAAGTACAGGCGAAATGGAAGGCTGCACAGCTGCGTACCGCCAGCGATGTGTAGTCGTTGGTGCCATCAGCAATGCCCGGCACTCACTCATAGAACCTACGAGGATCATGAGCGAAGCCACAAGAAACCTCATCGCGTCGTGCTCCCACTCATCCCGGATTACGTCAAGACAAGTCAAGTCAAGTCAAGTCAAGTCACGTCAAGAGGGATGAGGGGCGAAGTCCACGTGTGTATTTGTCCGTGACTACCTGCTTTCTCGAGAAAAGGCTACGGGACACAAGGTCCCCGATTCCCCGAACGCCGAAGTCCGACAAGACTGAGTTTATTATAATTAGACCTGCAATGTGCAAACAAGACTGCATCACTTCAAAGCGATCTATCCCGCGCGCCCGGCAATTCGATTGAAAGCGAATTCGCGCTTTGCAAAGCCCTGCAGCGTGCGCCCGTGAAGCCGTGTATGGTGTATCCCGTGACGATCTTTTACATCTTACAACTTCCTTCATCGCTATTTACGCATTACCCTAATCATTACGGATCCGTTAAGTTCTTTCATCTTAACCCCAACGTCCCCAAACCCGCAAGCGACCGCCGCGCGCGTGTGCGGGGCGGCGGTGGACACACCGCCACCGGCGACCGGGGCCGGGGCTTTTCATATTTTTTATAAAGAGAGCACGCTACAAGCGTCAAGGCGACGAAGCGCGCGCACAACTTCCGACGGCTCTCGCCGCGGCCCGGACCAAATCTTTCCGGGAACGCCGGCCGCCACGCGACCCCGCGCTCGCCGCTCCCACTGGGCTACCATGTTGAGGCGTAAGCGGGCATGCACATGCGCGATCCAGACTGTGATTCATGTTCTATGATCCCCTTCGCACTTTGCGGCAGAGAGGCCACAGCCACGAGTCCACGACCGCCGCACATGCAAGGGCCTGGCGAATCTTATCCGAGCGTTGCAGCTTCAGCACTCCTTGGCGCGTGGGCATCCAGCGGTGCGTCGGTCGGTGGTGCGGGGCGCGACCCTATGGGTGGCATAGGGGCTAGCGCGCCGGGCCCGGCCAAGCCCACGCTGCCCGCGTATACGTCGTCGAGGTTGAGCGCAGCCGGCGCGCCTGACGAGCCTGGCATACGCTTCCTTGGCACGGGCATCGACTGCGGCCGGTCAGTGTACGAAGACACGCCCGCGGCAGACTTGCTCAAACGCGCAACGCTCGTGGAACCGTTCGCCCTTCGCGCCGGCGGCGGCAAAACGGGCGGCAACGAGCCTTTGGTAGACGCACCAAGTAGATCGGATGAGTGCTGCACGTTACGGTTGCGGGCACTCGTGTATGCCTGCTCCATGAAGCTTGCCATCGGCTGCGACTTGGCCCCACCCTTGCGTGCGTGAAGCACGGCGGCTCGATAGGAGCGCACATGTCCTTTGCTGTGGCCGAGACGCTCTTGCTGCACGGCGAGGTTATGGTATGCCGCAGAGAGCAGCGATGGGTCCGCGGGCCTGCCCGCTCGCTCAGCGCGAGTGAGCATGCGCACAGCCTCTTGCGCTTTCTCGAGCGCCTCGGCATGGCGACCGAGATCCGCGAGGACCGTTGTCATGTTGAGGGTCACGTGCACCGACACGTCGTCCTCCACGACCATGCCGCCCTGCTTGCCGACACGCTCAAGGCACCGAAGCGCTGCTGTTGGGTTGTTTGTGCGTGCGTAGTAGATGGCCGCATTGTTGAGTGTAACCGCGCGCAGAGCGGGACTCGCGTGCGGCGCTTTGAGCGCCCACTTTAGGTACGAGTACGCCGACTCGAGCTGGTCCGGCGACGCGGCATCGCGCATGCAGCTAAGGGAGAGCTCATTGCAGAGGCGCACGGCGACAGCTGCGACCTGTACGGCGTCGACGCTCACAGGCGCCTTCTCGAATGGTGCGAGAAACTGAGCTATATGCTCGAGCGCGGCGGCATGCTGCCCGCCGCGCGCTAACTCAGCGGCTCGCGCGAGCTGCGCCTCCGTCATGTCCGGCATGTGGATCGCTTCAGCGAACCGGTGTACTCGGCAGGGACACAAAGTGTAACCGCTGTTGTCTACCGTTTGGCGCTACATGAACATGTGAGCTTGGGGACAGCTAACGTTCACGTGCACGTTCACGTGCACGTTCACGACGGCGCCGTTTTCACACTAACGTCCTGCAGCGCGCGGTACCTGACCGTCGGTCCGTCACTGTACTCAAATGGCCGATTGCGACGTGAACCTGCCGCCCAACTGGCGCACAGCGCGCGACTCGGACGGTAAGGAGTACTATTTCAACGAGCTCACAGGTGAGACTTCATGGAATCTTCCAGAGGCCGAGCCGCCAGCTCAGGCAGATGACGACGAAAGCAAAGAAATGGAGCTCACCGATCAGCCGGGCATCGTGGCAATTCCGGACTATGGTACGGCGCGGCGGAAATCGTCTGGCAAGTATGCCGAGCTGGAGAGTTTGATTGGCGAGCGCGTGCTCCCGCGGCTGTTGATCATCGTTGTGTGCTCGGTCATCGTGATGCTCCAGTCCGCTGTCGGGCTCGGGCTCAGCAGCACCTTGCCGAATGCGGGATACGGCCTGACCGTGGGCCTGATCTCGCTTCTCCTCGCGATGTTCTTGATCGTATTCGCCAAGCTAAAACCTGCGATGTTTTCGAACTTCGTGATCCCCAAGGTCCCAGGCGAGCTCTCGATCATGAAAGCCTCTACAATCCTCTTCGTCCTCTGGTGGACGCCCGGCACGCTCATCCTTACCTTCTTCAACCCGTACACGACGACGGGGGACTCTTACTTTGCCGCGTGGGCCGCGCTGATCGCGTCGCTTCTCATCCTCGTAGATAGCTTCACGCGCATCGGCGAAAAGTTCAAACAAGTAACCTCCATGCGCACCCGTCAGGAGCCCCAAAACCAGTCGCTCGCTGGCCTCGCCATTGCCTCTTCAGTCATGACGTTGGCGTCGCTTCAGTACATCGGAGCGGGCTTCAAGGCGGCCGTCTTTGGTCTCATCGTCGGCCTCATCTCAGTTGTCTGCGCTATCATCATGAAAGTGGGTACCGACAGGGGGAGGATCGGTGCGCCCGCGCTCTCACGCCGCCCCCTCACTGCCGCTGTGTGTCGCCTTCAGACTGCTGCTGCGCCCGCATCCCATGTGCTCTCACTTCGGCCGGCGCGCCTGCCGTTCCTGTAGGCCTGCTCGTCAAGAAGGTCTATGCGATCACCTTTGTCCTTCTGTGGTTCATCGCCACATGTATCCTCACCCTTGGCGGCCCCTTCAACGAGACGGGCAATGGCTTCTTCTCCACGTGGGCATCCATGTACTTCATCGCCTCGTACACATTCCAGATTTATGGCGGTGGCGACTTTGAGGTGACCCGAGTTCTCCGGCGCTCACTCACAATGGAAGAAGTGGAGGACGGTCGAGCCAAATGAAAAGGACTCTCGCGTCTGTGTCCGCCCAAGTAGCTTCTAGATCATCTGGCTCGAACGTCGCGCGATCGTGAAGGAGATAGAACGACAACGCGGAGCAGAACCGGCTGCCGCAGAAGCGTCACTGCCGAACGATGCGTTCATCCCTCATGGAGGGCCCCATCATTCGGGCGCGTGTATTGCGGGGCTAGTGTTGGTGCGGAGGTCCCCTTTCTCTGGGTCTGCTTGGAGGGCCCAGGCCATGCAGTGGCGACACGGCGGCCCAATAGGCGTGCCGCTTATAGGGTCCCTGGTGCAGCGGATTTGGTCCTCTTTGCATGTCTCCGAGCTGACAGCTGTCAGTGGCGAGTGGGGGAGCGGGAGCTGAATGCTGCTGCCGTAGGTCTAGCCTCTAGCGCTCTACTATGCGAGCGGCAGAGGCGGTCCCGGGGAACAAGGTTATCTCGAAACGCCCGAGAGCCACTGTTGTTGTGGACCCTCAGGAAAAACTGCCTGCCGCTCGACAGGACGCCCTCTCGTGTCGTCTCGGGGTGCCGACGAGGTGCCCTTCCCTCTCGCCAAATGCCGCGCTCGTTCTCCAACTGGAACGAGCATCGCCGCCAGGGCGTCCACCTCTTCCAAGTCCCCAACCTGCCCTGTGATGCTTTGCACACATTGGCAGAGAACGATAGCAGTCACCAGGACGACCAGCAGCTAAGCTCGTCGTTCAACGACCTTGAAGAGCTCGTTGATCAGCTTCTGGAAGGCAGCAGTCCGCCGGAAGGCTTTCTCAGCTTTCCGACTTCCTCATCAGCGTCAACAGCTGCAGCCTCCCGCTCACAACCATTCACGCCTCTGGCATTCGCTCCTTACCAAGGACCCTCGACATCCATAGCAGGATTTGATCCGCGCGTCGATCATGTAGGCCAAGACAGCAATGCGTCGATGCTACAAACGCGAATGCAGGCATCAATGCCGCTGCCGACAACGACAACGACGCAGCCGGCACACCTACCACGTTACGCGACGCTTCAAGCGCACGCTGCAACATCAAATCTGCAGTTACCTCAATGTTTAGGGCAGCCAGCCGATCAGCCTGCGGCATTTCCGAGCGCCGCGTTCACTTGGCAAGAGCGGCAAGAGTGCCTCGTAGAGAGCGACTTCAACCGCACCCCCATAGAGTATTGCCAGCTCCCTGCGGCTGGGACAAACCCTGTTCAAGTCAGTCTCGACTTCTCGCCGCCTCTGCTGTACTGGCAAGATCGCCGTCAGTGGATGTGGCACAAGAAGTGGGCGCTGCCAACGCTGACGGTGCGAGTCTGTCGCAGCGATCATCCAGTCGGCGAACGGCTCTACGCTTTCATCACAGCCGGCACGCTGCGCGACGACGAACCAGGGCTACACGATAAGGGCCTTGGCGGGGAGTGCCAGCGGCTTCTCGAGGTCAGCCCGCAGGGCACCGCAGAGGTGAGTTTTTCGCGGCTTTTCTTCCAGCAGACCTCATTCAACTGCGGCAACCGCCCATTCCGCATTGTCGTCATGGTTCTCTCCGCTCCACCGCGCCTCGCCATGCCGGGCTCTTACACACCATCTGAGCCTTCCTCAATGCACTCTCTCAGGCCTCTTGTGTGCCTTTGCTCGTGCCCTGTGCACGTGGACGCACGTAAGCGTAGTAAGGGCGAACGGCCCGAGGCTCGAGACGACGATGTGCGCCTAGTGCAGCGTCAACGGCCCACAACGCAGCAGCAAGGCCAACAGAGTGACCACCAGCACCAGCACCAGCACCAACAGCAGCAGCAGGGCGGCTTCGCCGGCTGGCTCGGCAGTCTGACTTCGGGCATTACCGGACAGAGTCACCAGCACACTGCGATGCCACCGACGATACCTACAGCGCTCATGGACGCCGCTGGCGACTCGTTCATCGAGGTTTGCGCGGATGGTGTCGTGGTACGCATGCTGACCAGTTCCGCATTCGGATACACGCCACCGCAGCTGATCGGTCGTTCGCTGCTCAACATCGTGCATCCAGATGACCACACAGGGCTCATGCAGACTCTTAAGGCACTTTTAATGATGGCAAGCACGCATGTGGCAAGCACGAATGTGGATGGGCGCTATGGCGCGCGCGGTAGAAGCAGTGGAGGCGGTGGCGGTGGCGGTGGCGGTGGAAGCAATAGCGCGCCCTCGCCCAAGTCCCTGCGCGTGCTGCATCGCGTACTCCTTGGTCTCGGCAGCGCGCAGACGCCCGAGCCCGTCGCTGTCGACTCGATCGTCTCGGTGTCCACATCCAACGCGACTGCACCGCCAAACACCCTGTGGTTATGCTCCCGCATCGCGCTCCCGATCGCAGCAGACCCTGTCACAGCCTTCTCCTTCACAGTCATGCCAGCAGCAGGAGGTCAATTAGCCGCAGGGCCTATGCGGTGATTATTATGTGTCGCAATTATGCACCTACGTCGAGCGGGGGACGGCGTGCGCGCGCGCGCTGCGGTGGGCCGGCCGCCGCGCCGCTGTGCGCGCCTATGATAATTGATATGTCGATCCCGATACACGCGGCGGGCGGGCGTGCCGCGTGTGCCGCGTGGCGGCGTGGGTCGGGTAACGTAGCGCAGCGTATCGAAATTCGAATGCCCGGTAAATGCCGTCCCGCACGGACGCACAACGCAACAAGTGGTGACGCGCGCGCGACACCGCACTCGCGTCGAGCACAGCGTGACACTATTAAATAGATACCTATAGTGCGTGCCGGGCGGCGACAGCGGCCGCACCGCGCCCGGGCCGACGTCCACCGCACAGGGCACAGGATTCAATTCGATTCAGTATTCAGGAACAGCGACGGATGTGGAACGCGCATCATCACGTGGCAACTTTTTGCTGCTGCAGGAAGCGCTCAAACTTGCTACGGAGCCATTCTGCTGTTGGACGATATTCTGGCGAGCTCGCGAGTTGCGCATGATCAGACTTGGGGTTGGTTGCCATGGCCAGTGCTGCCTTCTGCATTGATGCAAAGATGTTGGCCATACCTTGGTGGAGGATTGTCTGCACGGCCCACCGAGGGAGAAACTGAGGGATTTTTTGCGACAGCTGAAAGGCGAAGCGTACCGAATTTTCAGAGAGCGGCTCGACGAGAATGTCAATAACAGCAATAGCACGCGCTGGAGGAAAGAGTACAGTCCTGTGCGTCTTGCTGGGATGTAACGGCAATTCAACTAAGGGCAGCTCACTTTGGCGTGCGGGTCGCACGCACATGAGGAAGAAGCCATTTCGAAGCTCGTCGACGCCCCAGCCGTGCAGCAACAGGTCTGAGGTGGCGAGATTCAAAGGCGCCGTCAGCGAGGGAGCAACCGTGATATGCATGGCCGCACGTGGAACTACGTATTCGAGTCGTGCACTCACCGCAGTGCATGAAATTCAATGCAGCGATTAGATGGATGACGACCTCACAGTGACTGAACTCTTTGATTTTGAAGCCCGAAGAGATCATTGGAAACCATCTGCCGTAGAGCTGTGCTTCCCGCCAGACGATGATCGTGTCGGCTGTTCGGACAGGCGGGTCTGGGCCTAGCACGGCCTCGATTTTCACCTGCAGCTCGTTGCCTTCACGCCAGCGCTGAAACATTCGCATTTCCTTCTTGTTGTTGACGAGTTCCCAGCCCTCAGTGTCGCTAAGGGCTGCGAGCGCGTCCTTGCACGTCCGAATACGTGCCTCGATTTGAGGGAGCGCATCGCTCAACAGAAGCGCTTCAAGCTTCTCCTTAGCATCCACAGTCGCTTGATTGCCGTGCTTGCAAGAAGTGATATCAGCACGAATGGCATCAAGCAATTCCCCCAACTCGATGTACTTGTACTCGTCATAAAGAGTCTTCAAGGAGTCGATCGCGCATCGCAAGTCCACGGCCGATTTGAGCTCTGGAGTCGCCTTGCTGACTATCCGGACAGATCGCTGCGTGGCCTTCTCTTCGGCCTGTTCCAAGGCATCATCTGCCTCAATCCGATTCGTTGTTCGATGCACGGAGAAGAGCAGCGGAGCTAGTATTAATCCGAACAGAAGTAGCGCCAAAGTCGTAGCTGTCGCGTCTGATACTGCTAAGAGCAGCATTTGTTTGCCTCGAGCCACGCAAGCCGACGGCCTCCGCCCGCCTCTGCTTCTGCGTTCCGTTCCGTTCAAGGGCCCTCACGGCCAGACACCCGCGTGCCCGGCGAGGAGAGCGTGTGGGTGGCGAAACACAAATCCCTGGGCCACCCTTCGCTTTTGCGGAATCCGCGGGAAGTTTCCAAGACGCCGGACCGGCGTACGTAAAAAGACACCGGGGGGAGCCGGGACACACACCGCCCCCGCGCGGTACCCGCCATGGTGTTAATGTGTGTGTGTGAATGTGAATGTGTGTCTGTGTGACTTCTAACACACCCACGGGCCAAGTTTGACAAAACTTTAAAAATGTCGGTGGAGCCCGCCCATCTACGCTCGAACCCGCCCGCCAGCGCGGGCCCAGCTCGCCCTCTCAAGCTCGCGCGACCCCCCAACCCGCCCGGC
>PJAB01000118.1:0-40238 GCA_002887195.1 Chrysochromulina parva
CGCATCGGCTGCCGAGGCAGTCGACGGCAGCGGCGGAGGGGGCGGCTGCTCCTTTTTGGTGGCCGCCCTTGCCGCATCCACCATCCCCGAATCCGCCTCCCGACGCAGCCGCGCGTTGAGAACCAAATAGTCATTGGGTTCGCAACTAGCGATGGTGTTGGTCTTCGCGGTCATCAACTTCAAGATCACCTCCATTTTTCTCGCGTGTGTCGCCGCGCCGGGCCCAAAACAACTCCAAAAGCCCCTTCGCGTGAATTTGGAAGTTCGCAGTCGAACCAGGCTCTACCAGGAATAAGTCAACTTCTGAAACTGTCGCGCTGTCATAAACGCCAGCCTTTCCTGTCAACCGTGGTGTCTCAGTCTGATCTCAGTGCCTTTCTCACGCACTAGACACTGAGTTCAAAACGCAGGAGGTGGGGATAGAGTACGTGTGAATCCAGAAAGAATACCTCCCCCTACCCCTTTGGGTCAAAAGAGCTGCTGCGTCTTACTACGCCGTAAGGGAGCTCACAGCACAGCCTCAGTGTTCGAGTTCTTCGGGAGCTAGGAGTGGCGGCTACTGGCCATGCGAGATACAAATCTAGGCCTAGCAGTGGCGCAACTCCCTGCATGCAAGCGCCCAGTACGGCGCTAGCCCTAGGAGTGGCGGCTCGCCGTACGAGGCGCCTGCGGTGTGGCCGTCCGCGGCGCGCGAAGGCGCTGCGCGGGGAGGTGCTGCACGAGTCCATCCTCATCGAAGGCGACCACGTACAGCTGGGCACCGTCCGCGGCGCGGCTGGTCGCCCTCACCTTGGCCGCATACCACTCGCCGTTGTCGTACTGGGCAAGCACGCGCCCCCCGGGCGTCGGCACGAAAGGGCGTGGCTTTGCGCTCCGCTTGACCAGGGCGAGCTTTGAGTGGTCGACGGGCGGGGTGCTCGCCCCGGCGGGATTCTCGCGAAGGGCGCCGTCAGGCGCCGCTGCGACGGAGTGACCGCTGTCAAGGGCGCGCACGCCGGATCTGGCGGCGGCGGCGGTCGTGGCGGCAGGGCAGGTGGGGGCGGCGGGTAGCCGATGGCTCGAAGGTGGTCGACAGCCAAAGGAGCCCCCGAGTATCTCGGCGAGTATCTCGGCCTCACCCGTCGCCATCTTGGTCGGGCGCGGCCGCGCCTCCGTCTCACCCACCGCTGTGAAGGCCGCTGTGAAGGGGGGCTCTGCTACAGTCTCCGCGGGCGACTCTGGCGCAGTCGCCTCCGCCCCCGCCGCCTCCTCCTCCTCCACCTCCTCGGCAGCTGCCGAGTCCAGCCACGGCAGCCGCACGGCCGGCGGCGGCGGCAGCGCGCGCGCCGCGGCCGGCGACGAGGGCGCAAGCGGCGGCGCCACCGGCGCGGTGGCTGCCATCGGGACCCGCGGCGGTGGCACGAACGCGGGCGGCGGCGGCAGCCGAAGGACACCGCCTCCCCAACTCGCACATCGCGCCTCGAGCCGCTCCGAGAGCAGGAGAGCTTCCTGCAAGTGCAGCAGCTCGTCCGTCGAGTCGGCATCGAGGGCGATGCTAGACGAGACCAGACCCTCCCGTCGCACCCCGAGCTGCTCACATAGCTCGGCCGCCAACGCCTCCGCACTCGCCATCTCAGCCAACGGATTCCACCAACCGTCCTCTCGCACTGTGCAGAGCGGCGGCCCACTAGGGGGCTTGACGCCGCCCAAGCCGCGCGGCAGCCGGAGCGCGCCGCCAGCCACGCCAGCCGGCGCGCAGAGCCGCTGCAGCTTCTGCCCGAGGAGGAGCACCGCTTCAGCTTCGTCAAACCGGTCGGAGCGCATGTGGAGTAGGGGCAGCAGGTGCGCTGGGCCTCCAAGTGCCTCGGCGATCAGGCGCGTGAGCTTCGAGTCGCGGTAAGGTACATGCGCCACCTTGGCCTCCTGAAGCACATCCACGATGCGATACAAAGCCTTGACGAAGGGATCCTCGCCGACGCCGCCGACGCTGCCGCCGATGCTGCCGCCGGTACTGCCGCCGGCGCGCCCGGCGCTGCCGCCGGCGCGCCCACGCCCCGCGCCCGCCGCACCGCCGCGTCCGCGGCTGGCCGCGGCTGTGCCCGCGCCCGTGGGCGCGTCTGCGCTGCTGCGCGGGCGTGGCACGCCGGCAACGTCCAGAACGCTCAGCTCGCTGACGTGCTCACTCCCGTCGGGGGCGCGCCGACGGAGTGTCAGCACGAGGAGCAGGTGGACGCGCAGCGCGCGGCGGCTCGCCTCCTCGTCCGCGCAGCGCGAGAACGCCTCGCGCACGAGCGCCTCCGCCTCGTCCACGCTGTGCGCGATGCGCTCGCTCAGACCCTCGACGAAGAAGCGGCGTGCGTGCGGCAGCGCATCGGCGTTCTCGCGCACGATGAGGCCCGCCGCCGGCTGCCCGGCCGTGGGCTGCAGCGCGTCGAGCAGGCGCTCGCGCACGGGCTGCTTGCCCTGCAGCGGCGTCTCGCCCGCGCCCTGCACGATCGCGTCGAGCACCGCGGACAGTGTCACGAGCAGCTCACCGCCCTCAGGCGCCCCGCGCCGCGCCGCCGCGAAGGCGTCGCGGACGGCACGCACGGCGACGCCCTCGTCGG
The DNA here is from genome assembly GCA_002887195.1 of Chrysochromulina parva. Lineage (NCBI taxonomy): Eukaryota > Haptophyta > Prymnesiales > Chrysochromulinaceae > Chrysochromulina > Chrysochromulina parva. The sequence goes on from PJAB01000118.1 coordinate 2,586, forward strand.
AGAGGTTACCACGCACGGTGCGCGACTTTCCGCTCTGCTCGGAGCCCATGGCGATCACGCAGCAGCCGACCGATGGGAAGGCCTCGTCGAGTGCTGGAGCGACGGCCGTCTCGTACAGCTCGGCGGCGGTCGATGTATCCGTGCTCACAACGTGCTCAAAGGTGAATGTCTTCTTGAGCGTTGTGCGCGGCCGCTGCACCATTATGCTACGGCCGTCAGCCGACGCAGCCAGCTCACTCGTCGGCGACCCGCGGATCGCGATTGCCACCATCTTGCAAAGGCAGTTTTTCGTTGACGCGGTAACTGTGAAATATGTGTGAATGATTGCGCCCTTGCTCGAGTTTGCGCATCATCAATCGAAATCGAAACCGCATTCTCGCCGATCGCCCCGGCTTTACATGTATCCTCGGCCGCGCCGGAGCGACCGGAGCGCTCGGCACTCATCACGATGCTGCGCACTAGCATCCTGCTTTGCACGGCGTCTGCCGCGGCACTCAGCCTTGTGGAGAGCCCGGCTGTCAATGACTACGAGCTCGTCGCCACGGGCAAGGATTGCCCACAAGATGGACGCATCAACCTGCCGTGTGGGAATTGCGGACCCAACGTGAGCGTTGCCCTGACCAGAACCATCTTTCGCACCCTCCTGCGGACCGCGCACACTCTTTGCTTGGAGCGTATAGACCAGAGCGAGAGCCGCGCGTAATCTTCTCCATTCTCCATTCCAACGCACCACCTCCGAGTCTCTCTCGCAGTGGGGCGGCCTTGACGACTGCGAGACCGAGTGCAACTACCGGGCGGACTGTACGCACCTCACTTACTTCGACGACGACGGCTGCAGGCTATACACCTCGTGCAACCTCGATCGCGCAGCGGCGCCCGTGCGCTCCACCAAGCGCTCCATCCAGCGGGGGGACGATCAGCCAGTCCCGAATGTCGGCACCTCGATCTACGCACGCCGCAACCCGTCTCCCTTGCAACGGCCCGTTGGACCGTGTGACATCCTACAGTACGCCGGAACGCCGTGCGTGGCGGCGCACAGCCTTGTGCGCGCCATGTACGCCAACTACACGGGAGCCCTCTACCGCGTTCTCCGCGACTCAGATAAGGCAGCGCTCGACATCCCGATGGGCCCCGCCGGCTTCCCGCGCACTGACCAGCAGGACACTTTCTGCAACCAGACCGAGTGCTACGTGGTGCGCATCTACGACCAGTCGCCGATGCGCAACCACCTTGACACGTCGCCGCCGGGCGAATGCTGCCACTTCCCGCTCAAGCCTGTGAACGCCAAACGAGATCCGATCTCCATCGCGGGCACGGAGCGGACCGTGTACGGCGCGTACTTTGAGGGGAACATGGGCTACCGCAACGACGTGACGAGCGGCGTGGCGACGGGCGAGATGGAGCAGACGATGTACATGGTCACGCGCGGCGACCACGTCAACGGCGGCTGCTGCTTCGACTATGGCAACGCGGAGACGGACAACGACGACGATGGCGAGGGCACGATGGAAGCCATCTACTTTGGGACGTCGACCGGTTGGGGACACGGGCAGGGCGACGGGCCGTGGGTCATGGCGGACCTTGAGAATGGGCTCTGGGCAGGCGACGTCAAGGATGCGCCTGCGCCCTCGATCACGTTCAAGTACGTGACGGCGATGGCCAAGGGCAAAAAGGGCGGCTTCGCGCTCAAGGGCGGGAACGCCCAAGAGGGGCAGCTACAGACTCTGCATGAGGGCAAGCGGCCCAACGGGTACGCGACGATGAAGAAGCAAGGGGCGATCATCCTCGGCATCGGCGGCGATAATTCGTGCTCGGCCATTGGAACCTTTTATGAGGGTGCGATGACGGCGAGCTACACATCCGACGCCACCGACGACGCCATCCAGGCCAACATCGTGGCCGCCGGCTACGGAAAGTGAGCACCATCAGCCGCAGGGTCCGTGGGAAAGTGAGCACCATCTCGGCCATACGCAGGGCTCTGTCATTGGGCGACATCATGCGTCTGTGTATGGGGGACCGACGGTGAGCACTTTTTAGAGATGAGACCGCTCGATGATGGTACACAAGAAAGGCCATTTCAAAAAAGCCCGTCTGAGCGCGTCGGAAGGGTGCGTCAGCGCAGCGGCCTCCAGCGCGGCTTGCCTTGGCCAAAGTAGAGCGGGCAGTCCTCCCAAGTGCCATCCATGTCGAAGTCGAGCGTGTGCAACAGCTCGCCCGCGCGCCCGCGCACGCGCCGGCGCACAGTTGCCGCAATCCACTTGAGCTCTTCGTTGTACCAATACTCGATACGCGTCCCGTCCGGCAGCTCTTCTGGGCCGAACGCCGCGCTGCCCATACCTGCGCCAGCGTCTGAGCCGCGGCCCACTGGGATGTCGATCGGCGCGAAGGCGGTGGTGCCGCCCAGCATGGATTGACGTGCGTTCGCGCCCGCCGCCGCACCGGTCGCCGAGCCGCTCGTCGCGCCGCTGCCGCCGCCAAGCGCTGCGGCCAGATCGCTGAGAGTCGTTCCACCGACACCCTCGGGTCCCCTGCCCGTACCGGTACCGAGCGACGCCCCGTCGCCACCCAGCCGCTCTCCACCGAGGCGATCGAGAGCGGCGAGCGCACCCATCTCTTGCACCGCCGGCTCGAGCGCCGTGAGCAGCAGCTCGAAACGGCGCGCGGCCGAGGTGGTGCAGAGTGCCTCGGCGGCGGCGGCATAGGACGCCATCGCCGTGACCTCGCACACAGCGAGAGACAGGCACTCCCAGCGCTCGGTCAGGCTCGCGTAGCTGCCACCGAGGACGGCCTGCTCGTGCGCGCTCAGCACGGCCGCGGGCGCCGCGAGTGCCGCCTCCGCCGCCTCGGGAGCTGATCCTGAGGCCTCAAGGCGTCTCGAGACTTCGATCAGGCGAGCCAGCGCGGCCGTCACGCGGGCCTCGAGGCTCGCGGTGCGCTCGCGCTCGTCGTCGGCCTCGACGGGCGTGTCCAAGAGGCGGCGCACGCGCGCCACCGGGTACGGCAGTGTGCGCGTCACCTCCTCGACGACGAAGCGGAAGCTGCCCGACACGCCGACGATGGCCACCTCGCCGCCCTCGGCGCCGCCAAAGGCGAGTGGCGCCCGAGCCGGCGCCGTCGCAAACTCGGCGCTGCGCAGCTCGAGCGCGACGCCAATGGCGCCCGGTCGCACGAGCGACGCGGCGCCGAGGAGCAGCGGATTGGCGACCTCGCCGTCGCCGCCGGCGATCAGGTGGCCGAAGAGGCTCTTGCCGCCCGCCACCTCGTCAGCGCCCTCGCGCAGCATGCGGATGTGCGCGGGCCGTTCGAAGGCGTACCGGTACGTGGTCCGCGGAGCGGACTCGTCCTCCTCCAGCGCGTTCGTCGGCGACGGCTGCGGGAACGGGAAGGCAATCTCGTCGCTCTGCGGGTCGAAGAGCGGCAGCTCAAGCAGCGTGTCGTCGCTCATGACGACAGGCGCGATGCGGTGCTGGGCCGGGCGCCACGGCGGCAAGCGGTGCGTGGAGCGGTACGAGCCGCTTGTCGCGAGGCCAAGCAGGAGCGGGATGGCCGTCGTCGCCATGCATGCGCACATGCTGTCCACCGAGCGCGCGGGCTTCGCGGCCGCCTCCCTGTGACGAATCTTTCTTCACAGTTCGAGTAGAAAGTTGGTCTCGACATGTCGAGATATGGTTGGCCAATCGGGGCTGTTGATACGCGGTGGCCCTTTAACTTTTTTTCGCACGCGGGCCGTTTTGAAACGGCGGTTACGCCCTGCACGTTTCGGTGTTTGTTTGAAAAACGACACCTTCGCGGGCCTCTGACGAATCTTTCTCTCTCTTCGAAAGCATTTGCTCGTCACTCACTTCCACTTCCACCGACCCCTGGGATCGTGTTATCTCGGCGCGGCCGTCATTTCGACGCGTTGCGAGTCAGAGGGAGCTTAAATTGTATCTCGGTTCGGCAGACGGGGCACGTGGTCTGGGGATGAGGTCCTTCCGTCCAAGCGTTCAAGCCATCAGACCCACACCAGTGCATGCACGGATGGATGCTGTACCACTTGTGGGTGCCGATTGCCGCATGGAAGTCGCTTACCATATCGATGGGGCAGATCGATGGCCGCCTCGGCAATGTCCCTCGTAGGATCAGCACCTTGACGATGTTGAGCAGCAAGTGGCCGACGACGTGCACGTCGCTGTAGGATATGGCCGCGATGTGACAGTCCCTGAGGAGTGATTCGTTGGTCAAGCAGACAGGTGTGAGCATAGTTCGAGCGCGTTCCCCACCGGGCCGGGAAGGAGCGACGCACCATGCCCAGCACGCGGGCCAATCAACGGCGGTCGTGGCGGTGGGCTGCCCCGGCGTCGTCGCGCATGGAGACCCTGCGTGCAACCAGAGCTCGTGCGCGAACGCGCGCAGATATTGCAGCCCCTGCGCGGTGAGAAGCATGGCAAGCAAACGCATCACGTCCTCCTTGCGCTCGGTGTGCACGACCCTGGCGAGAGTCTCTGACAGAGTCTCGTAGAGTTCGAGGGCGGCAGGGCTGGCGAGGAATCGCCACGCCGCATCGGCCGACGAGTCTTTGCCCGGTGGCGCGCCCATCATCTCCCCCATCATCTTGCTGGCGCTCCTCTCGCCGACGTACCGCAGCATGCGACCGTCATCTACACGCTCGCTTGCGATCAGGGCTGCGCCGGCGGCCAAGTCTGTAGGTGACGGCCGCAAGAGCGCGAGCCAGGCTTCGATGTTCGTGTCGGCGATCATCTCTTCATCGACCCCGGCGTTTTGTTCGCTCCGTTCCGGGGTCGGGCTTCCGCGGCCGCCTCCTGTGACGAATCTTTCTTCACAGTTCGAGTTGAAAGTTGGTCTCGACATGTCGAGATATGGTTGGCCAATCGGGGCTGTTGATAAGCGGTGGCCCTTTAACTTTTTTTCTCGCGCTCGGGCCGTTTTGAAACGGCGTTCGGAACGGAAGAACGTTATTGTTTGAAAAACGACACCTTCGCGCCTCCCCGCAAGAACCCACGAACTCGCTTCTGTGCCGGGCGTAACCGTCGAGCGCCGTTTCAAAAGACAAAACGACCGGAATGCGAAAAAAGCTTATCAACAGCGAACAGCCGTACACACGAGCCCCGATTGGCCAACCATATATATAGAGATATACATGTCCAGACCATCTTTCAACTCGAACTCGAAGAAAGATTCGTCAGTGGCGGCCGGCGTTGCCCGCGCTCGCTTAAAGACGCCAATCATAACATTCACACCCACTCTGATCTCTGAGAGCCGCAAAACGTCTTTCGCGGTTACGCCCTTTGCGGAAAAACGAGTTTGAATAACGACTCCGCGCTTCGCGCTTCAAAGAAAAAAAGCCCAGGAATTGAAGAAGCTCCAACCTGCCGCGGATCATGGTCGGCCCGTCCATCAACCCTGAAGCGGTCGTGGTGGCCGCGAGCGACGCCATGGAGCTGGCCGACGCCCTCTGCGGCGCATACGAGCCATCTGCGGCCACCGCAGCAAGCAGTTCACCGGGTGTTTCGGCCGACGACAAACGGCTCCTGAGCGCGTCTGGCGCAGAGGGTGGTCGCAATGGCGCTGGCGCGAGCGCGCCTGCGCCGGCGCACGTGCCGCTCGCGCTGCAGCCGCTCGATTACACCGAATCGCCGCCGGCGACGCGCCGCGGCCTCGGCTCCGAGGCTGCGGGGGACGGCGGCAACGGAGCGCTCCCTCCTGCACGGACAGTGTCTGCGCCGCAAAGCGTGCCGGTGATCACGCCTGCGACGGGCGACGACTGTGGCCAGTGCTTGGCGTGCCTCGACAAGCCCAAGTTTGGCGGCCCCGGCATCAAGCGCAAGGGCTGCCTCAACAAGCGCACGGGCGGTGCCGCCCTGCGCCCTACGGCGGCGGCGCTTTGCGAGAGCGTCCCGCCCGCGCCTGCGCTGGACACGCCGAGCATGGACACTCCCGACGTCACCGGCGCGGGCGCCTCCTCCTCCTCCTCCTCGTGCAGCGTCGCCGCGCCCTCGTCGCTGCCAAAGGCGGCCGTGGGCAGCGGCAGCGCGCTGCCCTCCTCATTAGGCAGCGCGGGCTCCGCCTTTGCGCGCGGCGGCGAGCGCGAAAAGGAGCGTCGCGCGAGGGTCGGGCTGCGCGAGCAGCTGCTGCACAAGGCGTGCGGCCTTCGCAAGCGCGGCGCCGCCGCGGGCGAGCAGATCCTCGAGCTCGATCCGCGCGCCGCCCCCACGCCCGAGCCGGGGGTTGCCGCGCCCGACAACAGCGATGCGCTCATGGGCGACGTAGAGGCGATGGAGGCGGAGGGCGCCGAGACGGGCGCCGAGACGCTGCGCATGGCGGACGAGTCGACGGCGGCTGGCGAGGTGGCGCTGCCCGAGGAAGACGCCACCGCTGCCGAGTCGGGCGCCGCGTCGAGCGACTCAGCAGGCAGCGGCCACAAGATGGGGAGGCTCATCGGCTCCGCGAGCTTCGAAGTGGCAGCAGCGCCCAGCGGCGCGCCCGCTTCGGCGCGCGCGCAGGGACCGCGGGCCGCCGCCGCGGCCAAGGCGCCCTCTCCGGCGGCGGCGGGGGTCTCGTCCGAGGGCGCCTTGGACGACGACGGCCCGCGCCGATTGCTCTTCGAACTGCCGCATAACAAGAACGGCATGCCGTGCACGCCGCAGCTCAAGACCCCCGAGATCGAGGCGCTCGCGGCCGAAGGCGCGCTTGGCGTGTCGCCGCTCTCGCAGTTCGCGTCGCTGCTCGACATGACGCCGCGGCTACCCGACGCCCAGCAGCTCACCTTGATACCGCCGCTCGCGCAGCAGCAGTCGCACTCGCCGCTGTGGCAGCTCGCCTCGCTCATGGAGCAGACGCCGCGGCTGCCCGACGCGCCCGTCGCCGCCGGCAGCTCGGCCGCGCACGCGGCCGCCGGCGCGCGGGCCGCCAAGTCTGAGCTGTCGGCCTCGGCCCCACCAGCCGACCCGGAGCAGCTTGGCAATGCGCTGCTCGACGGCGGGCTCGAGTCGCCCGCGTGCGCCGACTCGGCTGGGCAGCTGCGCCGCGACCTGAGCAAGGCGCTGCTGCAGGCGGGCGCGCTCGCGAGCCCATCCTATGATCCAATGGGGCAGCCCATGTTCCTTGGGGGCGCGGCGGCCAAGAACAAGGAGCGCAAGCGCAAGCTCGAGGCGGACCTCGGCTCGAGCGCCTGGGCGCAGCTCGAGCGCCAGGGCGCGTGCAGCGCGTGTGACGAGGACGAGGGCGACGACGAGGAGGAGCGCCTGATGCTCCGCGATCTGCTCTCGGGCGACTCGCTCGGGCTGCCGCTGCCCGAGGGCGCCAAGGGGCCCAAGCGCACCAAGCCTGCGAAGCCCAAGGAGCCCGGGCGGCCCAAGCGCTGCCGGTGCGACCGCTCCGGCTGCCTCAAGCGTTACTGCGTGTGCTTCGCCCAGGGCAGCGTGTGCGTCGAGGGCGAGTGCAAGTGCAAGGGGTGCGAGAACGACGACACGACCGAGGAGCGCAAACTCAAACGGCTGGCGGCGGTGGCCGAGATGCAGAAGAAGAAGAAGGACGCGTTCGAGAGCCGAATCGGCGCCACCGAGGGCGCGGACCTCGTCCATCTGACCGGGTGCAACTGCAAAAAGTCGGGCTGCCAGCGCCGCTACTGCGAGTGCTTCCAGGCGGGCGTCAAGTGCACTGAAAAGTGCCGCTGCTGCGAGTGCAAGAACCCCGCGGGCGCCAATCCGATCCCGCGCGCGGCGCCTCCGCCGCAGTCCAAAGCGTCCATTGGCGGCGCGAAGACGGAGGAGGAGGGCGAGGAGGGCGCGCTCTCGCCGGGGCGTGCGCCGGCGGTACTGTCCGACGAGGCGGGCAAGGCGGCGGCCGGTTCACCGCCCAAGGAGCTGATCGTGCCGCTGCGCAAGCCGCAGCCGCCCTCGCCGACGGCCATCGTCGATGGCGGCCTGCTCGCCGCGGCCGCACAGGCGGCGGCCGCAGAGAGTGCTGCGGCCCTCGCCGCCTCCGCCACGCAGCCCATGGAGGTGGAGGCGCCCGCGCCGCCCCGCGTCATGCCTGTGAAGACGATCGCGCCCATGACGATCGGCGCCGAAGATCCGCACGCGGCCCTCCTGCGCCAAGTGAGCGGCGGCAGCACCAGCAGCACAGAATGGGCCGGCCTCGCGAGCGCGCGCAGCCACAGCACCCTTGTGAGCGTGGGCAGCGCGGGCAGCTTCGTCAGCGCCGGCAGCAGCGCCGGCGCCGCCGAGTGGGGCACTGAGGATGATTCCGAGCTCGTGGATGCGGCGCGCTCCTCGCTGCTCGCCGCCGCCGAGAGTGCGGCCAACAAGCCGCCGCGCTCGCTGGCGCTCGGGCCTCTGCGCCCGCCCTCCCTCGAGGTGGGCGACAGCACGAGCCGCGCCGCCGCCCACCCGAGCCATGACACGCCCGAGCCCCTCTTCGATGCCCGTGGCTTTGGACCCACGCCGCCCCCGGGCAAGATGCCCGCGGCGGCCCTCGTGATGCTCCCCAGCATGCTCGGACGCGATGGCGCCATGCATGCCAAGGAAGCGATGCTGAGCGCCGTGATGAGCGTCCCGCCCGCGCACATGAATGCGCCCGCGCACAGGACGGCGGGCGGCACGGCCTGAGCGCCGTGCCGAGCACTTGCGGGCGACAGGGCGTGCACGCGGCGGCCATGGCGCCGTGCCGAGCACCTGCGGGCGACGCCCGAGGGCGCCAAGGCGATTGGCCGAGGTCCGGGGTCGTGTAGAGCATGCGGCGGCGCCGGGGGACGTGCGTGGCGAGATCAGTGGCGAGATGCGTGTCGAGACGCGTGGCGAGACGGGCGACGAGTGTGTGGCGCTGCGGATCCATTTGGCATGCTGAGAGAGAGCCCGCATGGCGGGTGTGAGTCGTGGGTGGCGAGACGCGGCAGACTGCGAGCGAGTGCGAGGCGACCGTGAGGCGCCTTCCGCTCGCCGCCTGCAGATCGAAGAACCAACCGGAATCAACATACCCTGAAACACCCGGCACAGCACCGACATTCTTTGTTTGCGTGTATCGCATAAATTGTGCACGGTGCGTTTGGTCGTGATGTCGGCACTGTGCGGTAGTCGGTACAAGTGTGCCTCTCAAGGTCTTGTTTGATTTTTCGAGCATCGAGGCCCGGCGTGGCGCGGTTCAACGAGAACGCGAGCCATATGCCATTCGAGATTGACGGATGACCATGATCGATGATGGTTGATGCGACTCGCGAGCACCAGTCCCACCAAGTGGGATGAAGCCTTGACCGTTCGCGACCGGGACGGATCACCGACACCGTGGGACGGTCGCCGCACGGCACGCTCGTGTCCGACGGACCTTGTAACCGGGTCGCACGTTATAACTTATTAACGTTGTATCTCTTGTAACTTATAACGTTGTCGACTTCTATAACGGACCGGTCCCAAGGGCCAAGGCGAGCATGTTTTTCCGGCGGAATCCCGGAAATGCAGTACCCCTCGCCTCCGTGCGCCAGCGTCAGCGCCGGTCCAGCGCGCCCCGCCGGACCGACCCCGCCACCGCCCACGTAAACCAATCAGACAAACACGTATGCAACCTTTTGTACGCATCCGACGACATCGTTTCCGCTCATCGTTCCTCTATCTTCGAAGAGGTGGTATCTCGAACTTGCGGCGTGGCGCCCGTTGGCTGCCTCCGTCACAATCATGCACGCACATGCACATCACATCATCTTGCGCCAAGAGCCGCTGGTATCTCTCCCTCGTCGCATATCTCATGTTCAGCTCAGCATCGCCCACATCGACGACCTCACCTCTGCCCCTCATGCCTCATCTCCCAAGCGCCTCCCTACTTGTAGCTCAAATCCCTCGCCTCCGCATGCATCCCTCGCCTCCGCATGCATCCCTCGCCTCCGCATGCATCGCCCAGCTCAGCGCGCCGCATGCATCGCCTTGAGCGGCGAGCTGCACGCCTTGAGCGGCGAGCCGGTGCTATCACTGTCGCGGAAGGAGACACGCGAGCCTTGCGGTGAGGAGCCTTCTTGCCGAGGCGACCACGCCATGGCGTCGCGCCGAGGAGAGCGAGGGGGGGGCGATGGAGCCTTGTCAGCAGGCGAGCGAGAGGGCGGTTGGGACGGCACCGAGCATTGCGAGTACTGGGGCAGCGCGCCGGCATTGTCCGCAGCCGATGCAGAGAGCGGGGAGCGCTCCCCCCAAGGAGTCATATGAACATCGTGTTCCACCGAGAGCCGCATCGAGCTGGGGGGGCTCGCATTGGTTGGCGACTTGGTCGATTGCCCGCCAGGCACATACCCGTCGACGTTGAGCTTGCACGGCAGTAGCTTTCGCGCGGGCTTGAGCGCAGACGCCGTCGTGGGCACCACAGGGATGCCGTCGACCGCCACGAGGATGCCACGAGTGGCGCCTTCTTCGCTGCCTGTGGGGACTTCGAGGTTGAGCGTGACCTGCACGTCGCCCGTTTGCATGCACGCGGGCGGCGTGACGAAATCGGCAGGCGGCTCGAGAGTGTCGTCGAGTTTGTCGTCGCCTCGCTGCACGTTGGCAGCAGCAGCGGCTTGAGCGTTGGCGTCAGCGGCGGCCTGCTCGACGGCAGCTTTGGCCTCGATCAGCGCAGCCTGCACGACGGCATCGGCCAAGGTCATGTCGATGACAGAGGCATCAGTGTCCTCTGGCTCTGCGGTGACCGCCTGTGGCGCTCTGCACTGGGGCGAGCGCGCCGCCGCCTTGGCCGCGCGCTCCTCGGCATCCTTCCTGACCCGGTCAGCCGCCGCCCTCGCTGCCCCCTCGTCCTCATCGAACACGGGCCGTGTCGAGCGTTCCGGCCGAGGCGAGTGGTGCGGCGACGCATCCAACGGCATCGAATGCCGCGGCGAGCCGTTACGGGAGCCGTTGCGGGAGCCGTTACGGGAGCCGTTACGTGGCGACGATGCGGCACGCTCGGGCGTGCAGGGCGGCGGCGCCTCAGCGAGCATCGAAGGCGTACGGCGGAGTGCGATGCGAGAGCCTCGAAGCGGCGATCCTCGAGCGAGCACCTCCAAGAATCCGGATGCCGTCGTGGGCGCGGCGCCCACTAGAGTCGCCTCTGTCAAAGGCGCCGCCGCCTCTGCGTCCAGCTTCGCCTCCGCCGCAGCCTCGTCCATCGACGACAGCCGCGGCGAGCCGACCGGCGAGGCTCCCTCGAGCACCATCGCAGCCAGCACCGCCGGCGATCGACCGGTAGCCGGCGGCGAGAGGAGGCCAACAGGCGTTGCACCGCTGCGTTCCGTGCCACCGAAGCTCATGCGCCCGCGACGGGGCAAGAGGGTCTTGAAGCTGAACACGCTCTGATGGGCCGGGCGGCCCGTCGCGATGACGTCTACGCCCATGCCGTCGATGCCGGGTGCCTTGGAGATGTCGGAGATTGCGATCCGGTCATTGAGGCTCAGCTTGTCAGCGAGGCGCTCAGCGATGCGCTCGAGCATGCCGGCCGACTCCTTCTTGCAGCCGCCCAAGTCGGCGCAATGGTCCGTGAGCCGCGCGAGGATCGCTTGCTGCAGCTGCTCGGTCAACTGCTCCACCTCGAGGCGCAACGCCGCGCTCTCATTCTCGGCCGCCTCGGCGCGCTGCGTCTGCTCAAGCAGCATGATGTTCTGCGCCTCGAGCACTTCCCAGCGCAGCTGCGCCTCGCGGGCCTGGGACTGGGGCGTGTGGTCCGCCGCGTGGGGTGTGCCGTTGGTGAGTGAACAGAGCGCCGACAAGCGCGGGGACCCGGGCATCTTGGTCGAGCTGTCGTCGGTGGCGGTGGAGCCTGCGGTGGCGGCGGCGGTGGCGGCGGCGGCGGCGGCGGCGCTAGAGCGCGCGGCGGAGGCAGCGGCGAACGATGAAGCGAGGGCAAAGGCGGCTGCCTTGTCCGTCGAACTGAGGGAGGCTTGGCATGCCGCGTCGGCCACCTGTCGGATGGCCACCGCCGCCGCCGCCGCCGCCTCCTCCGCCTTCGCCGCCTCTTCCAGCGGAGCTGACGTGACTTCCGTCGGAGCTGCCGCCGCCTCTTCCAGCTGAGCTGACGAAACTTCCATTGGAGCTGACGACAGCGCGTCGGCCGGCAGAGATGGATCGGCGCTTGTGACGGCGACCGTGGAGACACGTGTGATGACGCGCGACGTGGATCGAAACGAAGTCGCCAAGGGTCCGGTGGCGTTGGGCGTGCGCGCCCCATCCGTCGTCGCGGCCGCGGCCTCGATCGCGGCGACTGCGGCCGCAACCGGTGCTGTGGCTTCCATGGCACTCCCGCCAGGGGAGAAGAGTTCGGATGCCTCTCGCAGCCAGTCGGGCTCGCTGCCACGGCTGCTCCGTCGGCCGCTTGGAGCGCTTGTCGCCCATGCCAGCTGCCAGCTCTCCAGAGCCTGGTGCATTGCACTCAGCCGGTGGCGAGCGGCGAAGAGGTTCATGTCGCGGTGCTGCGTGCGCCGGCGCCGGCTCGCGGTGCTCCAGTGGCGGAAGGCATCGGCCTCAGTCCTCGTGACCGAGCGGAGCATCACCTCCGCCTGGACACTTGCGGCCGTTGGTGCCCGATTGGCACGCTTGCGCCGGAGGACGACGATCGCGGCGAAGAGGAGGATGAGGAGCAGTGGCGTGCTCACGCTCAACCGTGTCGCCTGCGTCTTGGCCGCGAGTGCAGCACGGAGCTCCGCAACCTCGCTCTGGTAAGACTCGAGGGTGCGGCTACAGCTTGCATTGGCTGCAGCCATGCGATGGACGAGTGAGGCTAGATTTGCGTCCGGTGCCTGGGGCCACCACGGTGGGCGCGCCGTCGCCTTCTCACCAATGGCGCGCATGCTCACCGGCACCCAAGGAGCGATTCCTTCGAGCCATCCGTCGGCACACGTGATGGGAATGCTCAGGGTGAGCGCTACGATGTTGATTGCCTGCCGCATTGTTCGTCTTTGGAGCGCGTGCGGCGGACTTCAGAGGATGATCAATTGGCGGTCAAAGGTCAGAACGCGACTTCGAATTCCTTGTCGTGGCGGGCGCTCGACAGCGCCAACGGCGCTCGGCTTTCTGTGGAAACTCATCGAATGCAATCGAAGAACCCTCTTGATCGTGTGCGTGGGGATCCGGCACAGAAATCACTCAAGCTTGATTTGGAACTCGGCTTGAGACTGTCAAGTCACTTTGTGCAGATCAGAGTCTCTTAGCAAAGTCCACAAAAGGTGTCACAAAATCGCGTATCGCGTCGGTCCATCCGGCACCCTCGTCCGCTCCCATGGGCGGGTGTCGAGAGGGCCCTCATGTGTCGTGTACCTTGGGCATCGCGTTGGAGCTCCAGACTGTGGCGTGAAGAGGAGAGGCCTCAATCAGGCCTCAATTGGCCTCCTTCAGCTTTCTAAGGGCCGCCTTGATGGCCTTCTCCGCTGGCCAGCCGTACTTGCCAAAGAGGTCCTGCGTGCATGAGGACAGTAGGGTTCGGCATGTTTTCGAGCGGCACTGGCTGCGGTACCGCTCGCGTGGCTCTCTCAGGGAGGCTCGCTTTCTTTCGGAGCCAACAGCTACGCTGGTTCGAGTCTTAAGCTGCATACTCGCTGCGGCACGGTGATAATCTCTTCGCCATCACACGAGATCTTGACCTGAACCGGGCGCTCGTCGACCTGCTTGGCGCGCACCTCAGCATCCGGGAACACATCCTTGATGAACCTCGAAGCCGCATCGCGCTCCTGCATTCCACCGTCTCAGTTGGCGCAGAATACCACGTCGAAAATAGGGCCTGTCTTCTCGGCGGCACGGGAGGCAAGTGCGCGGGCGGGCATCGCAACTCCGGCGCGAAGAGGCTGCATAGCCGGAATGAGGCTCAAAGCGGCGGTCGCGAGGCGGAACATGTGTGCGGGTATGAATTTTCTGCTGATAAGGACGGTGTGAACGTGTTTGGCATGATGTGAATGAGCGGGAGATCATCTAAATCTTCTTCGCGGGCCAGCGAAGGCGAGAAGCTGTTCAGCGATGCTGCAATGTGCTGCACGCTCATCGATCTGGCAGGGATGCAGCGTGGGCCAGCGTGCCGCTGCTCGGTGCGACGGTGCCTCCCCGGCAGCCTCACTTCGACGACCCGGCGGCCGAGGTGCCCGTTTCGCCAACGCACGGCTTGGCTCGGAAACGCCAGAAGGAGACATTCGACTTGCGGTTCGCGATCAACCCTTCGTGGCTAAACTCATGCTCGAGCTTCTCGTACTTTCCGGCTCCTGGAGCATGGACGACAAACGCCTCGAGCAGAGCACCCGCTTTGCTCGCCGCAAAAGCATCCACCTCCGGCTGAACATCGGGTAGGTGATAGCCCGCGCCCGCCATTGTGCCACCGCAGGCAAGCAGCCGCCACAGCACCGGCAAGTCATGCTTGAGGGACGCTCCCACTGGGTTGACGTAAATGAGCCGTGGACGTGCGGCTGGGTTGGCGGTGCCGAGGAGGCGTGCCCTGGTCAGCGCGTCCGGCGCCAGCAGTGGGAATGGCACGACGCGCTCCTTTGTAGCATCTGTGACGCCCATGTTCACCAGGAACTGGTAGTATGGTGTCGGATGCGGCGGCGCGCTGGCGGCTGCCACACGCACTGCTGGAGGCGCCACCCAAGTCCATGGGTTCATGAAGACGCCCTGATAACCAGTGGTGCTGTCGAAGCTGTCTATGGCCAGCACCTTTGTAGGTAAGGTACCCCATGTCGTTTGCGCATCCGCCACGGCTTGGGCGAGCGCCTGTGTGGCCTCGCCCATGAACGAACCATACTCAACAACCAATGGGCCAGGGTTGAATTGGATGAAGCTCTTCATCAGATTGGGAGATGGGTAGCAGATTGTTTGGCCGGCGATGCATCCCGTGTGTGGGTGATACGAGGGCGGCTGCGGGGGTCGCAAGAAGCTCATCACCGCGGTCTCAGCAGGCTCGAGCTTTGGCACAAGCTTGATGCCGCCGTCCTGAATAACATCAGTGGGAGTTTCCCTGAGCCATGCAGTGACGACAGCGTGCAAACGTTCAGACCGTGCATTGTGCGTGCCGGTGTCCAGCGCAAGCACGCTTGCCATGCGTAAGAGCGCCAGGCACATGCGGCCGAATCGATGCAACATTGGCGACCGCGCGCGCGAGCCCAAGTTTCTCGATGCCGACGGAACGTGTGGTTTCGCCAGACACATTTCGGTCGTCGTGCGGGTGCGTTGGAGCGTTGGGATGGTTGAGGTTCGTGTGGAGCGCCCGTGTGTCCCTTTATGTCGCCGTGTGTGTGAGTGTGTCCCTCGAGTGTGACCCTGTCCCGGCTGCTGGCTCGTGGCTCCCACAAGGGCTCCCCCCGGTGTCTTTTTTACCGGAGCAGTAAACATATGTGGGTTTCGGGATGAGCTGCGGCTCTTGCCATTTTGGCGTTTAAGTGTGGTTTTCAACTCTGTCCGAACGCATCCCCCCAAACACGAACGATAAGCACGCCTCGCGCTCATCCACACCAGGCCCCGGCGAAATTCCATCGCTCGTCAAGGCGAACCTCGGCCCCAGTCCATGTCGTTCCATGCCTATGCAGAGCGGGTGCTGGAACAGATTAGGACGGTGCTGAAGAAGCGTGGCGCCGATGGCATCCGAGGCCTTATGCGCAACTTCAAAATCTGTGACGGAGACGGAAGCGGGCAGCTCAACGAGGAAGAGCTCGCAAAGTGCTTTCGACTGTGCAAGCTCACCCTATCCCCGGCCGAAATGATGTCCCTGTTCAGATTCTTCGACAAGAACGGCAATGGTTTCGTGAGCTTCGATGAGTTCATCAAAACTGTGCGAGGCAAGATGAACCAACCGCGCCGTAATCTGGTCGTCAAGGCCTTCAGGACCCTCGATGCAGCAGGTGACAACAGCGGCAGCCTGACGGTGGAGGACATCCAGCCCTTCTTTAACGCTGGGCAGGACCCTCGCGTCAAGGAGGGTACCAAGACGGAGGCAGAAGTGCTCAAGGAATTCATCGCAGGCTTCGAGGGCAAGGGCGGCAACTTTGACGGCACCGTCACGCTCGAAGAGTGGATCGATTATTACGAGGACATCTCGTCGAGCATCGACGAAGATGACCTATTTGGCACGATGTTCGAGTCGAGTTGGTCGCGCCTCAAGACCAAGGACAAGCAGGGCAAAGTGATGCCGGCGATCAATTACGTCTCCGAGGGGGATATGAATATGCTCGAAGACATACTGGTGAAGAATATCTACCAGAAGTCACAAGGCGTCAACGTAGAACGCGTGCTCAGGAACGCCTTCAAGCAGTTTGACGCGGATGGCTCAGGGGAGGTCGAGTTCCGTGAGTTCAGGTTGGCCATGGAGCGCTTTGGTCTGACCATGGCCTCCCCCGATTCGCGCAGCAAGGGCGGCGTGCCCTACGAGGTGCTTCGCGGTCTCTTCGAGCGCTACAACAAGGACCAATCCGAGTCGCTCAGCTATCAGGAATTTTCCGACGGCCTCTTCAAAAAGGAGCAAGAGATCACCTTGCACGAGGATGCTGGAGAGAACGAGCAGGGTGGCCAGAACCCATGGTTGCCCTCGCTCGCCCATCAGGTGAGCATGGACCCACACTACCAGCGCCCACGATCGGCCCAGCCGGCTGTGCGAATTCGGTCCATCGCAAACCGCGCCCCCAACTCGCTCGGCCCACCCGGCAACTGGGCGTGAGAGTGGAGATCCTGGGGCGAGTCCACAGGAGGCGGATACTTCAAACGTGACGTGATGATGATTTACACAACAACGATCGGCGGAACGCAGCAGACGGACGTCCCGCCGGTACGCGGTAGTATAATGGGTCATCGCATCCATTGAGCTCAAGAGGTACAATACTGAATAGAGAAAGGAAATGCGAAATGCTTGCGCGCGTGTGTCGATGGACCGATCGTGAGCGGGGCGGGTTCCCGTTGTGCGCGCGCGTTATAGTTACGCGTCCCGGTAACCGGAACGCGTCCGTATCGCTCTCCTTCTGCGTTCTCTCGAACGCCGATGCGGATCCAGCTCTTGTTTTCAATTCCGCACGGTCGGCTATAACCGTGTATCAGGTCAGGTGTACATGCGCGGTCTCGCCGGGGGATGTCCTTGACCGGTCCAGCACATTTCGCTGCGCACATAGGTAACTTTTCATTTATTCTCAATGACGAAATGTTATCAGATATCACAAACAAGGACTTCAAAATGTGAATGAATAAAACAGAATGTGAGTGTGAGCTTTGAGTTTGACGAGAACATGCGAGATGAGCAGGAAACCTGCTGAAGGCGCGGGGGTGCGAAGCAGAGCCAGCCCGTTTTGGGAGGTTTTGTCTAAGCTCTGCTGGAGATTGAAGATTCAGTCCGAATCACCGCGATCTACAGGCTGTATGTGTGAAGTCTTGGGTGTCGAAATAAACCATGGGCTGGATTAATCCTGTGAAGTCCATCCACAGCATGCCGACGGCAGACGTGGGCGACATCTTCCGAGTCGTGGCCATCTCTGTCTCAAAGCTGGTTGTTTCCGGTGGTTTGTCGGCATGGGTCTTCCGGCAGCTTGAGCACCAGAAAAAGATCAAGAACCCGGATAGCGTCCTCAAGGACCTTGCCGTCGTGAATACCAACCTGCTCATCCCCTTGTTCATCTTCACGCGGTGCTCCATGGGGTTGACCGCGGATCTCGTGATGCAATTATGGGTGGTGCCGCTGCTCACCCTCGCCTTTATGAGCGTCGGCTACCTGTCTGGCGTAGCAGCGACGAGGCTTTCGGCGGCGCCGCGAGCCATGTGGCCGACGATGGTGACGATGGTCACCTTTAGCAACGTGGTTGGCATGCCGCTTCCGCTTCTCGAGTCGTTGATTTCTGGCCTCTTTGGTCAGCAAGCGGCCGAGGCGCAGGTGCGCGGCGCGAGCTTCCTCTTCCTATGCAACGTGGCGCAGTCCGTGACAATGTGGTCGCTCGCAGGGCCGATGCTGCGGCATGGCGGGCCTTTCGCCCGCCCGCACGAGGACGGCTCCCAGAGCGGCATCATCCTCGAGAGCTCGACTCGATCGGACCAGCCGCCGCCCGATGAGGGCGTTGGGCGCGGCCGGCGGCCAAAAATCGTGTGGCGCGCGCCGAAGCATTCGCGCTTGACGACGGTCGAACACGGTGCGATGCAACCCAGCGACGAAGATCCATCTGTAGGTGCGAAGCTCGAGGCGGCCATGGACGCCGAGGAGGTCCAGTCTGCTGCGCGGCCGCCAAGGACGCCGTCGACGCTGTGGGGTCGTATACGAGCCTCGCCATTCATTGATGGCATGCTGGCGGTGCGCAACGCCATCAATCGGCCGGCGGCGGCGAGTTTGATGGGCATCTTGGTGGGGTGCACGCCGTTGCGCTACGTGTTCGTCGAGGAAGCGGCGCCGATGCGCTGGCTGATCGACAGTCTCGAGCTGCTGGGGACGGGTGGCATCCCGCTGATAATCTTCGTACTCGGCGCGACGCTATCCAAAGGCGGTGGTAACGGCGGGAGCGTGGGCGACATGCCGCGCGCCGCAGTGGTCGCCACGCTCCTCGCGAAGCTCGTGCTCGTCCCGGTGCTCAACATCTGCCTCATCTACGCCTGCACTTATGCCGGAGTGCTCACTCGCGGGATCGACGGGCTCTTGCCACTAACCATGGTGATCGTGGGCGCCTCGCCGACGGCGATGAACATCAGCATGATCGCGACGATGCAGGGCACGGGCCATCGCGAGGTTGCAATGCTCATGTTCTACCAGTACGTGCTCGCCATAGTCACCGTCTCGCTCTTTGCCTCGGTCGGGCTTCTGCTCTTTCTCACCTGATGTTTGAGACGGTGTGATCATTGTAGAGCGAGTCGACTTGAGAGGTTTGTGCTCCGCTCGCTCCGCTCTGACTCCTGAGACGACCGAGAGCGATGGAGTTGAACACACGGGTCGGTTCTTAGAGGTCAGGTTTCCCAGCTGGAAAAAATGACCTGAATGGGGACCGGGCCCGTTTGGCCGATACACACAACATCGCTTTTCGTCTCTCTCTGAAATCGCGTGACGAACCGAATAGCGAAGAACACCGAACGCAACCGTCGTCCCTGTTTTGGAGTGTTTCAAGGGGCCCGGTCGGCTTCGTATTTTTGTGATGGTGCCGCCTTGACCGCACCGCTCTCGGCCCTTTGTCGGTCAGGAACCGCGGGCGGCTATTTTGGTTTCCCCTAGAGTGTGAACGTGAAGTGGAGTTTTCTTTGAGCGCGTTGTGCTTGTGAATGCTCGTGTACCTCCTCGTCTCGTCCTATGCCCTCGCCCTGTCTCGTGCATTATACGCACCGTCTCGCCCTGCCTCGTGCATTAAACGAGTACGCGGTGGCGCGCCTCCGCAGGCCAGCGTTCGTCGCACGCTAGATGAGGCGCGAAGTGAGAATGAGGCTTTCCATCGAGAGGAGTGCTCCCGCAGCGAAAAGGCGTTCTTCTACTTCGATGGTGACTCTTCTTCCGAGTGGGCTGCTACACCGCCAGCGTGGGAGTCGTTTCGTTTTGGCAGCACCCCTGCGCCCGCTGTTGACTGTGCTGCGCCTCATCCCTTTGGTCAAGGCGACCTTGCCCATGTCTCTTGTGAGCCACTCTTCATGGCAGCGGACTGCGAAGCCATCATACGGGAGGCAGAGACTAATCGTGCGTGGCGTGGGGCACAGCCGCTCGCCAGCTATGCGCAGAATGCCTCCGTCTTTCGGCCCGTCGGTGAGATGCCTTGCAGCGCTCGATGGCTCGACGAGCAGCTCAAGTGCACCATCTATCCTGCCGTCCTCGCGGCCTTCCCTCGTTGTACTGCGCTCTCGGCACGGTCCCTGCGCTGCTCGGCCGCGAGCGTGGTCAAATACAACGCGTCGGCGGGGCAGACGTGCCTCGGCGTGCACCGTGACGGCCCTCTCGTAACGGCCATCATTCCACTGAATGGACTCGAAGCTTACGCGGGAGGTGGGACGTACCTCGAGGCATTGTGCGGTAGCGAGGCCGCCGGGCACGACGCCGGTGTCCTCAGGCGTGAGACGGGGCACCTGATCCTCCATCCTGCGACGCTTCGGCATGGCGGCGCGCCCATCACACGTGGCGTGCGTTACATCCTCGTCCTGTGGATCTTTTCAGCCACCTTCCTGCCGCACTGGCACTACAGCACGCAACGGGCCGCACGCTTCCTCGCGTCGGCGTTGCGGATCCCACGGGATGCATGCTCGGCCTACCGAGCCGATTTGCTCGCGGCAGCGGCGCGCGGCTTCGAGGAGGCGATCCTACTTGGGGCGAATGGGTACACGGAGAGTGCCCAGGTTGGCCTTGCCCAAGCGCTGCTCGAGCTGGAGCTGGGCGGCACCGGGGCGCTTCATCAGGATCTGAGCATGGGTGCGCAATTCATACGGCGGGCGCTGGCGACTGCTTTGGAGCTCGCGCCTGCCAATGCCCACGCTGCCTCGTTGCTCTCTCGCGTTTCGAGTGCTGACTTACAGGAGCACAGACTGACTGACTCTCTATGACAAACTGACTCTCTATGACTGAGTCCTCAGGGAGGTGGGAGCGTGCCGTGCAGCGGTGCACGGCACATGCAGCACGCCCCCGGCCAACCACCCCACCTCTTATATATATTGCGTTTAGCGTCGCGTAGTAGTCCCTCAAGGTACGGGCATTAGTGAGCCCGAGGATGTAGAGGATGGCAGCACTGTGACAATTGAGAGGAGCGGAGGATTCTCAAAGGAAGAACACGCTATAAACAAATTAACGAGAGTGGCCCAGTGGAGGTCGAGGTGTGGCACTTACGTCTATTTACGCCAAATGCCTTGGCACTCTCCCAATACCGTGTCGCCCAGCGCCAAAGTGCCTCCGTGTCTACCTCATGAGCATCACCGTCAACAAGGGCGTCCCACAGCTCGACGCTCATCAAACAACCTCACTGCATCCACTTCATCATCTCGCCATGCGGCATCATATCATCCTTTTCAGGTCGCCCTGGCCGTCCGGCGGTGGTGCCCACGAGCAGCGCCAGCGCGAGCGGCAGCAGGATCCACGCCGCTGCGTCGACGAGGGTCAGGAGTATGCTCCGCATGTGCTCCTCGAGGCGCAAAAAGGCCCTACGCGACTATAGTGGATGTCGAAGCCACGTCAGCGAGGAGTCACAAACTTCGCCCAGGAGTTGTTGTTGCGAGAGGAGATGGATCGTGTCGGGCTCTCGCTCGCACGCACGCTTTCGGAAGAGCGCCGTCCTGGCGAAGTTCCGAGACTTGCCCTAAAAGGTCAATGCAGAGCAGTTGGGCTCTGGTAGCCCAGGGCTTGAGCGCTTAGGTGGGGCCAGCATGGCGCCCAAGAAGGCGAAGGTCGACCCGAAGCAGGAGGCAGCACGGCTAGTCATCGAGGAGCGCCTAGTGTTGGAGGCCAAGCTGGATGATGAAGAAGTTGCGCGCATAAAGATCGAGAAGAGGCTCGTACTGCTCGCGCAGAAGGCCGATCGGGAGGCGGCAGCGGCAGAGAAAGCAGAAAAAGAGCGCCGTGAGGCCGAGCGACTCCGTATCGAGGCCGAGAGAGTCGCACGTCGGCTCAAACTCGAGGCGGGCCTGGTGAGCGAGGCACAACAGGCGGATGCTGCCATCGAGGCTGCCATCGAGGCAGAGCGGCTTGAGCAGGAGCGGCAAGACTTGGCAGCGCTGCGCAGTGCGCTAGGGGATGCCGAGCTGGTGCTCACGTGCCGCGCGCTGACGGTCCAGTGGGAGCAGATCGAGCCGCTCTTCCGCTGCTGGGGATCCGAGCAGATCGGGCCGCGCGAGTTCATCGCCGGCCTGCAGCTGCTCAACCTCGTCTTCGACTCTGGCGAGGTCTCACGCCTCTTTGGATGCATCGCGCCGTCACCGCACCGCGTCGAGCTGCGCCTTCTCGACGTGCTGCTACGGCGTGGCGGCCTGGGCGAGCGTGCGCGCCGCGCGAAGCGTGGCCACCGCGACCCCATCGCACCAGCGACTGCCGCCGTGCCTTCCGCCGTGCCCGCCGCCGTGCCCGCCACCACGTCTGCCTCGCCCCGAGCGCCTCCAGCCGAGCCGCCACTGCCAGAGCCACTGCAAGGCCGTCGAGCGCCGAGTCGAGCGCCGACCCTGCGCGCGCCACCGCTGCACTACCATCGAACCCCGCGTCGCATGGAACCCTCTGCAGTCATCTCTCCTCCGAAGCGGCCAGCGACGGCGCCGGTGCCCAGTCATCGCTCCGCGCCCGCCGCGCCGCCGTCGGCTTTCCCGGCGGCGAAGCGCAACGCTCGGCTTTCGATGGCCTGGCCGCCGAGCTGCGCGCCGCCGACCATGCCGCCGCCGCCGCATATGCTCTATGGTGGCTACTACGCGCCGCAGCCGAGAGTGGCCGCCCAGCCCCCACGCTGGCACGCAGAGCCCGCGACAAAGCCGGCTCGGCCACAGAGTGCGGCACAGCCAACAACGGCTCCGGGAACGGGCAGTCGCGCAGGTGCGCCACGGCCCGCGTCGGCGCAGTTGACCACGCCGCTGCCTCGCGGCTTTGTCGCCAGCATCGCGCCGCCGCACTGGGCGCAGCTGGGGCTGTCGATGTCGATGCAAAAGCAGCTCGACCTGATCGCATTTTGACGCCGATGACCTCCGGGAGACGACGAATGATAGCAATGTGTGATCTACAGTGCACACCAGCACCTAGGCACTGGGCCGGCGTGAGCGGCGTGTGCCGCGGCGCACAAACTAGAGTATTTAGGGGCAAAATAATATCAGTTTGCCGCCGCGCGCGTCGCGCGCACGAGCCAACGCAGCATAATACTTTCATAATACTACCAATACGCAATAGAGGCATTCAATAGTCTAGGTCAAAAGTAAAGTCAAGTACTCTATCGCTAAATAGCCCGAATTGCGAATACGCTCTTAGCAGGCTCTAAGGCTTAGTGTAAGGATTGGCGGGAGGGCATACTTGTGATTGGCATCGGATGCGCGACCGAGGCGAGACGTTCGGAGTTGAGCTTCATTCTCATCGCGAGACAATCACGCCGGCACCGCGTCACTCACGATGGCTCGTCCTGCAGCGAGCCTGAATGCCAGATCTACTCGATTGCCGACGCGTAGCCCAGACCATGCTGCTCGATCACGCATCGACGTCTTGCGTACGTAGAGGACCTCGCTCCCACCACTCTCTGGCGTCGCGACCTTGTAATTTGCCTGGACGTCTGTAATGATGACAATCGCTCGCCCTCCTCCAACACTAGCAGACGCGGACGGCGGGTTCCTTGATCTTTGCGCCTCGTTTGCAACCGCGTTTGCCCATGCTGATGCCAGCCCATCAGTCCGAGGTGGTGACGCATCAGCCGACGATGCGATGATCTGGCAAGTCGCGCCGGCCATGCGGACAACCCCGCGAGGAAGAAGTGCTTGGGAAAACCAGCCGTCGAGCGAGAAGTGCTTGGGAAAGGTGAGAATTTTCCTCGTGTCGTTTAACCCCAACCATTGACAAAATTTATTCATACAGAATTTTGCCCTCTTGCCTTTCCAGGAACGAATTCCTCAAAATCTGCATCAATGTTTTTCGTCTCTCTCATCGCTGCAACGGTGCTGTCGCTCACCGCGCCGATGGCGGCGCCGCTCTATATCTCCTCGCGATCGTCGCTGATACGCATGGATGACATTCGACAGACCAGGGTGAGCAACGTTGTCGAGAGCAATCGTCCAGACTTTCAGTGCAGCTTTGAGATTCCGAAGAAAGGCATCGCAGAGTATGGCGAGTGTCAGATGAAGTTCAAGCCGTTGTTGGCCACCGGCAGCGAGTGCGTTGTCGTCAGGTACGATCTTCCGTTCGGACTCGCAGCGGAGCCGCGTGGTCGCATAGTCGTCGTCACCAAGGACGGTCCGGGCGGAGAGAAGGCCGGCGACATCCTTCGCTTCACCACACAGTGGACCGACCGGCAGCCCGGCATGTTTGACGTGTGCAAGTGCATGGAGCGGCAGCTGCAGAACTCGTTTGATCAGGTCGTCAATGCTCTCGTGAGCAACGACGGGACCTACGGCCAGGACATAGTGCTCGTCTTCGAGCGCCCGATGGAATGAGCTGCAGGACAGTGCTGCGGGATGGCGTGGTTCGGGAGAAGGTGATGCAATCTACCTGCCCGATAGTGTGGCGTATCAGGCCTCGATAGTGTTTCGAGGCTTGCCCATCCGAGCACTGTCTCGAGATGCCGTGTCGTCTGTCCGCTCGGGCGTCGGGCGCGCAGGCCGCGGGCGACGGGGCACCGCCCTCCGATTCCCGCGCAGCCGACGCCCGCGACGGCGACGGGCCGGTGCGACCAAAACGTGCGACGGGCACGGGGCGGAACGCGGCGAGCGCGCCTGAGCCGCTCGCGGCTAGGGTTTTTCGAAAAGTTGTGCACAACGAACAACTAGAATAATGATTCTACAACAATTTGTAATAACGTTCCATCGGACGATCGAGGATCGACCGACCGGTCCCCGGCGGCGGCACGTAGGTGTTTAGACCGCCGCTCGACATTCGCCATGTCAGCCTCCGATAGCTGCCCACAACCAGAGACGCGGTGGTCCCGATTATCCGGTGCTCGTGGCTGCGTGCCGCGACGGTCCGGTATTCGTAAGAGTGTGCAGAGCGGTCTTCTTCGGTGGCTGGTCATGGGCGGTTGCAGCGCCAGGTTCAGGTGGCGGAGATCTGTAGCGGAGATCAATAGCGGAGATCTGGAGATCTGTACCAGGTGGCGGAGATCTGTAGCGTGCAGCGTGTGGTGCATCAGGCTCGGCGCGCCGGCGCTGATCGTTCGAGGAAGCCACAGGAGCACAGGTACGGCCACGTCATCGTTGGAGGAAACCACAGGAGCACAGGTACGGCCACGTCATCGTTGGAGGAAGCCACACGAGTACAGGTACTGCCACGTGCAAGGGAGCATGCAGGGGGAAGCGACGCCCCGAACGCGAGAGAACGCGAGAGGACGAGAGAGAACACGACAGCACGTGAGGGAGCGGGGCGTGAGGGAACGGGGCGCGTCGCGCACGTAGGCGTCGTGAAGCTTCTAGGAAGCTTCTAGAAGCGACGATGTGTGTCGCGGCGCGCGGCGGGCAGCACCGGAGTTAAGGGGTAGGTCCTTACCTGAGTGTACTTGTGCGCGTGCTCGGGCGTGTCCGCGAAGAAGGCACAGTGGCCGCCGGGCACGCACAGCTGCCGACTGTGGATCATATCTGGAGCGGCGGACGCGCCGTATCGGGCGACTAGCAGCCGGTGCGCGATCGTGGGCGGCATCATCTCATCCTGCTCGGCGAAGATGGCGAAGACGTCGGCCTTGATGGCGGCCGCCTTGCGCACGTTGTCCATGCGGTCCTGCTCGCCGATGCGCGAGGAGGACGACCCAGTCTTGAAGAGCATGCGTAGCAGCACAAAGGCGACCAGTCGGAGTACGCACGGACGCAGCCAGCGCACAAGCGTGTGGCAGCGTCGCGGCGCGCGCGGCAGGACGATCTGTTCATAGAGCCCTGTGCCCACGTGCAGCGTCACCTCCGCGAGGGACGCGAACGTCTGGTCGAAGGTCACGCGCAGCCCCGGATGATTGACACCAAGCGAGGCGGCCACCCCTCCTCCGATTGAGAGGCCGTGCACGAGAGTTCTGTCGATCGTGGCTCCCCGCGTGTCCATGAGCCAGCGCAGCGCCGCCTCGGCGTCGTGGTACATGGTCTGCTCGCTCGGGCAGCGCATGGCCACGTCCGCTGAGTACGCAGCCTCCATCTCCCGGGGCAGCTGCTTGACACGCTCGACGTCGGGTGCGGCCGTAGGCGGCGACGCCCGGCCGTCGGCCTCGGGCTCGTCGGGATCAGGGTAGCCCCAGAAGGTGACGAGCATGACCGAGATGCCACGCGTCAGGTAGAATTGCGCCCAGTCTATCATGTCGTCGAGCACCATCGCGTTCGCATGCAGGCACAGCGCCACTGGCGTGGCGCACGGGCCCTCGTCGGTGGCGCTGTGCGCACGATCTGGATGCTTGGCGCCTGGCGATCGGTACTCGATCCATACGGCGTGCACGGTCCGCTCATCGGCGGTGCGCAGCAGCACGGGCACGCCGCCGAGCCGCCGCAGCAGCCGCATCCGCTGCGTCGCGTGCTCCCACCGAGCCTGGCCAGCAATCGGAAAGTAGAGCGCACGGCGGAGCCAGGGCCACTCCTGGCTGGTGAGCCAGCGGAAGGGCATGTAGATGCAAAGGAAGATGGGTACTATGATGGCAGCGAAGAGCGCGAGCATGTCTCCTCGGCGGTCGGGCGCGCGAGGAGCGGCGGCGCGACCATTTACGGTGGGGGGGGGCAAAACCGAAGCGTCCTCGCCGAGCCAGCCGCACTCGCGTCCCGTCCAAAATTCAGGGTCTGGTCCTAAATTGTCGGCAATGTAACCTCCGACATCATCAACTCTAATCAAAATGGTCAAGGGCGGACGTGGCGCGAGCAAGAAGAAGGCGACCTCCAAGTCGGCCAAGGCGGGCCTCACCTTCCCGGTGGCGCGCATTGGCCGCGCGCTGCGCCAGATGCGCCTTGCCAAGCGCTACGGCGCGGGTGCTCCGGTCTACCTCACGGCCGTCATCGAGTACATGGCTGCCGAGGTGCTCGAGCTCGCCGGCAACGCGTGCCGCGACAACAAGAAGAAGCGTGTGACCCCCCGCCACTTGGTGCTCGCCATCCGCAACGACGAGGAGCTCAACAAGTTCCTCGGCGGCGTGACCATCGCCTCGGGCGGTGTCCTCCCCAACATTCACTCCGTCCTGCTGCCGAAGAAGTCGAAGCCGTCCAAGACCGGCTCCTCGCAGGAGTTCTAAGTGCGCGTCCTACATGCATGCAACGTGCAACCCCAAACCCGGTGTTTTTTAACACCACCCCCAACCCTTGACCGTCCAAATAAGGGCGAGCAGGAGCCCGGCCAACTCCTCGAGGGTGCGTTCGGGCTCCTGCTTGCGTTTTCCTTCTGCGTCATACTGTGAACACTTTGTGTTCACACATCACTGATCACACCGTCGGCTCATAAGATCACCATGCCGCCATTCCCTTACACGGTCGCCGTGCTATTCAGCACGCTTATGGCGCTCGCGGCGTACGCCTCCTCGCTCGCGTGCGGCTTCGTCTTCGACGACCGCCTCGCCATCCTCGACAACGCCGACTTGCAGCTGCACACTCCCGTCTCCGAGCTTTTCGTGCACGACTTCTGGGGCAAGCCGCTCGTCAAGGAGGACTCTCACAAATCGTACCGGCCGCTCACGATACTGAGCTTCCGCGCGCACACGTGGCTCAGCAGTGGCGGCACGCCACGCGCCGGGCGAGCCAGTCGAGATCTCAATGCGACGCCCTTCCACGCGACCAACGCCATGTTGCACGCGGCCGTGACGGCATGTGTGTCCACGCTCGCGGCGTTCGCGTGGCCCGCGCGGCGCGGGCGCGCCCGCGTCGCGCTGCTCTCCGGTCTGCTCTTTGCCGTCCATCCCGTCCACGTCGAGGCGGTCACTGGCGTCGTCGGCCGCGCGGAGCTGCTCTGCGCACTCGCGTGCTTTGGCGGCGCGCGCGCCTACGCCGCCCTCGGGCGCGCCTCCGCACCGACGCCTGCGCTCGCCCTCGCGCTCGGCGTGGTCGCGTGCTTCGCCGTGGCGGTGCTATGCAAGGAGACGGGCGTGACGCTCCTCGGCGTCCTCGGCGCACATGAAATTGCGGTGGTGCTTCCAGCGCGAGGGCTGCGGCATGGGCTGCTGGGTACTCTCGGGCGCTCGTGCGTGCTCGGTGCGTGCGCTGTCGGCTATGCGGCCTTGCGGCTCCACCTGATGCGCCCTCCCGGCGCGCCCGTCTCCTTTGCCGCCGCCTCGCTCGCCACCTCGGGACTGATACGGCGAGCCGAGAACCCACTCGCCTTCGTTCCCGGGCGGCTCGCGTGGGCGCTCTCGGTGTGTCGAGTGCAACTCGAGTACGTGCGGCTGCTCCTCTGGCCCGCGACCCTCTCAATCGAGTACTCGTTCGACTGCGTGCCGATGGCGGACGAGGCAAGTCTCGTCGAGTTGTCCAATGCCGTGCCCGTGCTGCTCGTGACGGGCGCCCTCTTGGGTATGGGCTCTTTGCTCTGGCGAGCGTGCTTCCAGGTCCATGCGCGCCACACGCTCGTCGCCGCCGCGTGGCTGCTGATGCCTTGGGTGCCCATCTCGCACGTTCCGCTCCGGCTCGGCACCCTAGTCGCCGAGCGGACGCTCTACCTGCCCTCCGTTGGAGCGGTACTGCTCCTCGTTAACGCACTCCGTCCAACTGAGCTCCGCTCCCGCCGCCGCCGCGCCTCCCCCTCCGCCCCCCCATCCGCCGCCCCCCCCGCCGCCGACCCCCCCGCCTCCCCCGCCGCCCCTTTCACCCGCCTCGAGCGCCGCCTCGAGCGCGTGCGACGCGCCATGTGGGGCCGCTCGGGGGCGCCCTTAATTGGGCTCATCATCGGAGCGTTGGCGGCTCGGACGCTTCGTCGCACCCTTGACTGGCGCACGGACGAGACCGCCTTCGAGGCCGCCATCCTCGCATGCCCGCGCTCGGCCAAGCTGCATCAGCAGATGTGCACGCTGCGCACGCAGCAGCGCCGGTTTGACGAGGCGGCGGTGCACTGCGCGGCCTCCGAAGAGATTGATCCACTCTTTTGCGATGTGCACAAGTCCAAAGGCTACCTTGCCATCGGGCGCGACGACGTGGGCGGCGCCATCGAGGCGTTCAATACGAGCCTCACGTGCGTGTACACCAACTTGCATGCGTACAAGGTGCTCCTCACGGTGTACGACCTCTTGCATGCGCGCGACCCGCGTAACGGCTCTCTCTATGAGCAGATGGGGCGCACACAGGCCACCGTGGGCAACCGGCCGTACGCCCTCGCCTTGCTTCGGGAGGCGGCGGCGCTGCACCTACGAAAGAAGGAGCCTGAGAAGGCGCTCGCCGCCACCGAGCGCGGCCGAGAGCTCCTCCTGCTGGCCGATCAGGGCGACGGCGCCAGCGCCAGTGGAGGCGATGGCGTGAGCGCGGGGGCGGGGGACGTGCTCGAAGCCGCAGAGCTACGTGCCAAGGACGCCGCTGCAGCCTCGGATGAGGAGCCTACGAGGCGAGAAGCCTGTGCACTCGAGTACTGGCACGCCCAAGCCCTCAAAGGCACCGGCCGCTTAGCCGAGGCCCGCGACGCCTTCACACGCGCCATGCCATGCCCGGCGCACCCGGCGCTGGCTCTGGCGGCGGAGACGGAGGCGCGCAGGCTGCGAAGGCCGCTCGGGACGGCGCGGGCGCGAAAGGCTAAGGCGCCGCGACGGGCAACGGCCTCCGTGCCCGAGCTCGATCAGGCGTCGTCGCGGGCGGCACCCTCTTCCCACGCCGCCGCGCGCGACCGCCGTCTTGCCGCCGAGCGCTCGCTCGCCGCCTCGCCGCCGTCCTCGCCTGCGCTGCCTCACGCGCCCGACACGACGCCCCATGCGCTGCCTCACGTGCCGCTCTCTCCGCCACGCGTGCTCCTGCTCACCTTTCACGGCGGCGTGGCGGCGAGCGTGCGCTGGGCAGCGCAGGAGCTTGGGTGGATCCTGAGCACGCCTGACCTCGACGAAGAGGGCTGGCTGGCTGGCTGTGAGGCGCGCGGCCGCGAGGGGAGGCGGCGCCAGGGCGACGAGGGCCGCACCATTGGTAGCAGCGAGGGTGGCAGCGAGGGTGGCAGCGAGGGTGGCGACGCTGGACAAGGCGGCGGCGGTGGGTCGGAGCATCAGCAGCCCTCCTCCAGATACCGCTTCGACCAAGGGCGTGCCCAGTGCCTGTGGCGCCGAAATCAATGGGCGGCCCGGCTCGCGCCTTATGACCTGGTCATCGTGGGCGACACGGCGCCGCTCGCGTGGCCGTTACTCGATGCGGGCTGGCCGCAGACGTCGTCCGGAGCGGCGGCCGCAGGCGCCGTGTCAGGCGCCAGCCCTTCTGACACGCCGCCGCCGGCGCGGCGCCCCAAGCTGCTGCTCTGGGTATGCAACAGGTTTGATTACGGCGCGGTGGGTGACGTGGCATGGTACGCTGCCGTCCGGTCGGTTCGTGACTCCGCCGCCGTCACCGTTGTCTCCTCCACTCACTTTGAGTGGTGGTACGCCACGCACGTGCGCGCCGTCGACTTTCCCTCCCCCGCCGTACTCCGTCCCATTGGCCTCGTGAGTCCTGACGAACCCGCCCCCCACGACCCGGTGCCTGCGTCCGTCGACCGTCCGGCGAGCCTCTTTGTGCTGCCTAAGGTCAACGAGGCGCGCCTGGGCCTTGCAGCGGCGCTCGCAGCGCGTGGTCTACCGGTCTGGACGTCCGGCGTATGGCCCGATGCGATGCAGCAATGGGGAGGGCCGATGGCGGTGCGCACCTTCCGTGCGGTGGTCCACGTGCCGTACGCGCCCACAACCTTTGCCCTCTTCGAGCACGCGCAGGCGGGGCTGATCACATTCATCCCCACGCCGCGGCTGCTCGTCCACCTGTACCAGACGCGTGGCCTCTTCTTCCAGTCGACGAGGCACGATTTCGTCACGACGGGCGCGGGCACCGAGGAACTCACCGAGGCCATGCTCGGCGCGACCGAATGGTACAGCGCCGCCAACGACGCGTGTTTCGTCCAGTTCGACTCTCTCGATGATCTGGAGGCCCAGCTGCGCACGATTGACCTGGATCAGCGCCGCCACCGGCTGCAACTCTGGGCGCACGCGCACACCAACACCACGCGCGCTCGCTGGCGCATGCTCGATCGGTTCCTGCTGCGGACCGGCGCCGACGCTGTGGATCTGCCCATCGAGCTACGACAGGCCTAGCCGGCTTTTTTTGCTTGGGCGGACATCTCACTTTACTGCTACGGCTTTATATCGCGCACCGACCATTATCGCGTTCGGCGTTTTCGACCGGTTTAGAGCGCCATCTGTTGATGACGGAGCGCAACGCGCGTGAACATGTTCCGCGATACACGTCGTAACCGTCAGGTGGAGACGGCCCGATGCACGCCGATGGGCGATGCGCGCCCGCGCGCGCGCCCGCGCCGTTGAACAATCCCGGATATTGGGATATTCAAGCCCGGTGCTCGATCACCGCGCGCACGGTCGAGAAGGAGAGCGTTATACGCCACTTAGATTTAAAGATTCCGCCCTTTGTCCCTTACGCGGCATTTCGTACTCGTTTACCCCGCGCGAGGGGGGAGGGGTTACCTCTTCCGAGTTCTACGAGTTGCGTAGGGTGTTAGAATATCAGTTCTCTTTCAGGACAGGACAGAGGCTGGAGAGGATACCGGTGGAGTGTCACATGTAAGGAAGCGGCGAGCTCGGTCTACGCCGTCTACACCGCGGGAGTCACGCGATACGACCGTCTTACTCTACTACGACGCTTTACGATTGTGTAACACAGATCAAGGACGTCACCAACGTTGCGTGCGGCAACAGTGTCTACCACGGGGCACATACACGCACATACACAGCACACCGTCCGTTCAGGCGCGCTCATGATTTGCCTCTATTGCGAAGGCGTTGGCGGCCAGTGGTCGCAGTTGCTCTTACGTTGTGGGAATGAAGTCGGTCACTGCTTGGCTGCCTTTGCGACTCGAGGTGCGACCAAATGCGAGCGCCTCATGATTGTGGTTAGGTTGCGTTGGGAGGCTGGAGGAAAAGCGTTTGAATAAGGGCGAGACATGAAGTGCAGGTAGAGGGGCATTCCACGCTGGAATCGTCTCGGGCGGTGGTAGAGTGGCATTCCACGCTGGAATCGTCTCGGGCGGTGGTAGAGGGGCATCCCACACCGGAATCGTCTCGGGCTGTGGTAGAGGCGCATCCCACGCCGGCACTTCATTCTCGTGCGGATCGGTCATATTTCGCCGAGAGAAGAAATGGACGTGCATCAGCATGGCGTCCTTCTCCTCGTTACCTCGAGGAACAATTGACGAAATAGGAAGTCTTTCCTTTTTGGGTCCATCAATGAACATTGCAACCTCTAATGTAGAAACACGCGCGCGCGGAAAGTCCCATAAATTGGGGCGTCAAAATGGGAAATGCGCGGGAGAATTGCTGTGGAAATCACGTACAAGTCACATGACGAGCGCGCACCAAGCAGGATTCGCAAACATGAAGGCCGCCGAGCTAACAATTGCGACCAGGGCCTTCGGGGCCGCGCAACAAGAGGCGAAAAGTAACCATGGCGCCCAGCTTGCAGCAGCAGCTAACCGCGTGGTTGCCACCGCCGAGGCGACCAGAGCGGAGGCGGTCAAGGCTCATCCACCTCTTAAGAGTATTCTGAAGAAGAACGGACGGTACTCCGGGTACCATGCAATGTCGATTCTCGGCTGGACGAGCGCGTCGTAGCCACCTCACCACCTGACGCTTTCAAATGCTTCCCACCCTCCGCCGATGAGTCACGCGATCTACGTGGAGCATCGTGCGCACCAGGTGCGAGAGAGCAGAGAAGGAAGAAGAGCAAAAGAGCAAGCATAGAGACATACTTCATGCCTGCGGCAGATGGGTGCAGAACTCACAGCCACGCACGAACAGAGAACGGTGTGTGTTTGTCTCTTTCCCGGACTACCACGGTAGACCACCTCCGTAGCACCGACGCGTCTACGTGAGGGTCTGTCGTGTGACGCGTGCGTGTCGCCGCGTGTGGCGTGAGCCTTGAAATTTGAGGGGTAATAAAAGAGAATGCTAGAAAGGCAGTCGGTGTGACCTTGAGGCTATGCTAGTGCACACGAGCGTGGCTGCACACACACCGGCGTCCAGCTCAAGGACGAGGTTTGTCTAGGCTGACTCCTGTACGCTGTGCTGACCGTGTTATGTCCTTACGAATGCCGATTACGAGAGCAGGTTCCGATCCGACGATGCCGACGGATACCGGGTTGGCCCATCGCCATTGCCGCCGCTGCCTCTACATGTACAGCTGAGTATCTGAGTGTCATTCGGCCGGAGCCATCGCGCGTGCCCCAAGTGAGATCGGAGACGCGTGTGCTCCTCCGGACGAGAGATCGAGGGAGATCACGAGAGATCGGAGACGCGTGTGCTCCTCCGGACGCCCGGGAGGACGCCTGTGGCTGGGCGGCACCATGGGCACAACCAGTCGCCCTCGGGAATACGATCGAGCGGAGGTACATGGCAGCGCAAGTGCAGGGCGCGCTCACAGCCCGGCCCATCGCAGAGCAGCATTTCATTGCCAGGCTCCCAGCGTACCAGCTGACATGTCTCGCAGCGCTCGCCCTCCTCCTCCCCTCGCGCCGTGCTGGGCGGCGGCGGCGGCGGCGGCGGTGCCGATCCCTTGCAACCCGTCCCGTCGCGCGTCTTGCTGGGCGAGTCGCTCTGACGAACCTGAGCAGTCTTATTCTTGCCACACGTGTGGGGACGGTGCTTGCCCATGCATGCCGCGCAGCAGAAGCTGGGGCTACCGGTAGAGGGAGCATGCGGAGGGGCGGCACTGGAGGTCGGGTTGAGCGATGAGGGCTTGAGGGAGGGGGGTAGCGGCGCTGAAGGGCCCGTTGTGGGCGTCGTCGTAGGGGACGACGACGACGACGAGGGCAAGGGAAGAGAGAGACGGCCGGCGAGCCGACTGCTGTTCCGCCGGCGCTCCCGCTCGGCATCGTCCTCGCTGCCCATGCCACCGGCCTCGAGCGCCGTGGTGGGCGCGGCCGGTGCCCCCCCGGTGGCCGTGGCATCGCTCGGAAGGAGAGGCGCGATCTCATCGACGGTGACCGACTGGACGAGTGGGGCGGGCAGGCAGGCGCGCGCCGTGGTGAGCGCTTGCATGCAAGGCAGGTCGTCAGTGGCGCTCAACGGGTAGGGCGCCGTGATGAGCGCTCGCATGCAAGGAAGGTCGTCAGTGGCAATCAGCGTACCTGGACGAGTGGAGCAGGCAGGCAGAGTGCAGCCGTTCGCCCATGCTCATCGGCAAGGAACTTGACGATCACGTGCTGCACTGTCGCACGCACCAGCTTGGCACGAAAGCGCTGCCGGAGACCGGTGACTCCATGTGAGTAGCACCAACATTCCACCCCAACGGGCACGCGTCGCAGCAGGGCGAGCACCTGGGGTGCGTGCGCGATCGACGAGTTCAATCGCCAGTCGTCCTTGAAGCGTGCGTGCGGCTCCACGCCGTACGCTGCCGCCGTGAGGAAGAGTGCCGTGGAGGTCGCCAGCTGCTCCTCCACATCGCGTTGTGGAACCCATAGGCCGTCACAGCTCATGGCGCCGTCTCGAGCGCCCTCGGCGCCGTCTCGAGCGCCCTCGGCGCCGTCTCGAGCGCCCTCGGCGC
The DNA here is from genome assembly GCA_002887195.1 of Chrysochromulina parva. NCBI lineage: Eukaryota > Haptophyta > Prymnesiales > Chrysochromulinaceae > Chrysochromulina > Chrysochromulina parva. The sequence continues at coordinate 36,809 of PJAB01000118.1, forward strand.
CGTCTCGAGCGCCCTCGGCGCCGTCTCGAGCGCCGTCGGCCGAAGAGGCAGCCGAGCCGGCGGGTGCGCGCTCGGTACGGCGCCTCGCGGCACCACGCTGGGCGAAGGAGGTGTGCGAGGCGGCGGTGGCGGAGGAGGTGTGCGAGGCGGTGGTGGCGAAGGTGGCGAAGGAGGTGTGCGAGGCAGTGGTGGTGGCGACGGCGGCGGTGGTGGTGGTGGTGGTGGCGGCGGCGGCGGCGGCATCGTCCACGTCGTCCTCCGAGGAGGTAGAATGGCGCCGTCCTGAGCGCCGGCGCGGCTCGCCATTCGCGCTCGGGACGGCGCTCCCTCGCCTGGTCGATCCTCCACCCTGCTGCTGCTGCTGCTGCTGCGGCGGCGGCTGCGGCTGCGGCTGCTGCTGCTGCTGCTGCTGCTGCTGCTGGGGCTGCTGCGGCCGGGGCTGGGGCTGCTGGGGCTGCTGCTGCTTGAGCGGCGGCGGCTGCGGCGGCGGCTGCCACGCCGGAAGGTTGTCGCACTGATACTGCGGACCGACCCGAGAGGCGGTGGCACACTCGGGGCATCTCCACTCGAGATCGCCATCGGGCGCCGTGTTGAGCGGCGGCTCGAGGCAGCGCATGTGGAAGAGCCTCGCACACTCGCCGTCGCAGCAGAGCAGCGCGTCCTCCAACGTCGAAGAACGCTCGCTGCACACGGCACACGCGTCGGTCGGCGGAGCTGCAGCGGAATGCCCTGTGGGGAAACCAGTCGCCGCCGCCTCGGGTGCGGGCGCCGAAGTGCTCGCGCCCGCCACGGCGCCCGCCATGCTCGCGGTCGAGCCGTGCAGCCCGCCCGCGCGCGCGCCGTCCTCGGCTGTGGGGAAACCGGCCTCGGCAAGACGGCCAGCTGCGCCTCCACCGCTGAAGTGACGTCGCTGCTTCCTCGCCGCCACTGTCGGCGACGGGCGCAGCTGAAGCCAGCGAGCGTCCACCGGAGGCTCGTCTTCGGTCCCGTCGGCCCCGTCGCACGGCCATCCTTCGGGCATGGGCACCACCACCACACGCTCGTCGAAGCGCACCCGTTTGGCGCCGCCGCCATCGCCGCCATCGCCGCCATCGCCGCCATCGCCGCCGCCGCCGCCGCCGCCGCCGCCGCCGCCGCCGCCGCGACCGCCGCCGCGACCGCCGCCGCCGTGCGCGAAACCGTCGCCGAGGCGGCCGTTGGCGCCGCCAGAGTGCGCGTCGGCGTCGCCGCCGCGCTGCTTCCGCTTCCGCTCGCCCGCGGCCCTCTTTTGATCCGCCTGCCGATCGGCCTGCTGCCCTCGCGTCTTGGCGGACGTGGGCGGCAACGGCGCCGATGCGCGCCACGGCGCGAGGTCGTGCACCGGGACGTACGTGTTACGCACCTCGGGCAGCAGCAGTGGCATGGTGCGTCCGTCCACGTCGGCGACGTATTTTACCAAGAACTCGGGCTTCATTGGCCGGATGCCCATGAAAAGCGCCTTGAACTGGCGCCGCTGGCCCGCGTGCAGGCCCATCGCGAGGCACGGCTCACCCACGACCAGGCCCTCAGGGATGGGCGGCGTGCCCACAGCGGAGGAGGCACCTTTGCCAGACGTCGCCGAGGATGCGGGAGCCGCGGAGGGTGCGTGCTCGCCGTCGCCGCCAGTCTTCCGAAGGCTGCGCCGCCGCAAAGCGCACAGCCGCTCGAGGCGCTCGAGCACGTCCTCAGCAGAGGCCACCTCCGCGGGTGCGGCGGCAGAGAGCCGCTCCTCGGCTGCACGGAGCAGCGCGGCGAGCGGCTCTTGTTGCTGCGCCGACGACATGCGATTTCAGGCGTCGCCGGATGCAGCCGATACAAAATCGCTAGTCGCGCTCCGTCAGACCCAGCCCTCCCCGGCCCGACCCCACCAGCCCACCTCCCCGCGCCCTATAGAGGGGAGATAAGTGTAATATCTCCCCTCTCACTTATCGCACCCGCCCGCCCGCTCCGCGCCGAGCCGCACGCTGGACCCGTTGCGCGAGCAGCGTGCGAGGTGCGTGTGCGTCCTGCCTCCGCAGCGTCATGTCGGTACTGAGACTCGTGGGTCGTGTGGCCAGCCAGTTCTTGTGCTTGTCTGTCTTGTTTACCATCTGGACTAGCGCTTGCTCCACCGGCTTTACGCTTTTCACCTGCCGGCCCACACGTCGCGCGTTACGACATACGACTTACGTTACACAGGAAACGAGAGCGCGCCATAGACCATAGTGACGTTTTACAGAGTAGTGTGGCATGCGGCATGCGCGTCTGCTCGCGCACCATGGCGCACGCGCATGAGCAGTGGTGAACTTCACAGTGTCCCATGACGACCCCCCTGGGCCGACTCCCGTGCTTCTCCAGGGCCGACTCCCGACGCGCTTACTCGTACACGTGGTGCTCGAGACCCACGCGCTTCGAGCGCGACCACCACGTGTACTGTTTATCCATCTCGGTGTTGACCTTGCCGAGGGCCTCCTTGCAGCTCGCGTGGGCCTCGCCCAACTTGCGCAGCTCACGCCGCAGCTCGCTGCGCTCACGCTCGACCGCGGTGAGCTTGTCTTGAAGCCCCTCGGCGCGCCGCTCGAGTAGCCCGTGCAGCAGGGTCGTGTCGCGCCTCGACGCCTGCGCAGCCTCGCCGAGCGCATGCTCACGTACCAGGTGCGCCTGCAGCACGGCAGCCGAGAGCGCGAGCAGCCCGAAGGCCAACTGACGGAGCGAGAGTGCGAGCCACGGTGCACGTGGCACGCGCGTTGGAGCCGACGGCGGTGTGGCCGCGGCTTGGCTGCGCGCCTGCAGCTCGACGTACGCGTCAGCCTTGAGCGCCGCCTCACGCTTGAGGTGACTCCACCCGTCCGCACGCAGCAGCAAGTCTCGGAGCGCGGGCAGCTCCGAGTGCGTCGGCTCATTCGTGATGGCAGTTCCCCACAGATACTCTCGCCGAGACTCGTCCGATCCCATGACGGCCCACGGCATAAGGCCGTCGCTCCCCCCGTACAGGGGCTCGAAACCGCTGGCTGCGTGCGAGGCATGCAGGCGCTCGACCTGCTGGATGGCGCGTGGGTCGAAGGCAAAGGGGCGCACACCTTCGGACTGCAGCTGCTGCCGAACCTCCGCCTTGAACTCGCGGGTCTCGGACTTCGTCATCGTGTCTGCCTTCGCGATGACTACCACGAGTGGGACCAGCTCGTGGAGCCGCGTCATCAGCTCCACGTCGGCGCGCTTCATGCGATGTGGCGAGACGAAGAAGAGGCACAGGTGCACGAGCTCATTCCAATACTTCTTTTCGTCGTCGAGCGGCAGGCCCGGCCGCGTCGCGCGATCCTTGTGCACGTGTGCCTCGATGCGCCGCTTCACCTCGGCCACCACCTTGGCCGCACTCGAGTTGGCGGGAGAGTCGACAAGCACGTCGCCGTACCCGGGCGTGTCGATCAGCGTC